>CATIWO010045982.1:0-13926 GCA_949673435.1 Macaranga tanarius
TCACTCATATTTTCAACTCTTGATAATAAACTCATTCAATATAATACTAAGGGTATATATTCAAATAAACTTAACACTTAATTTAAATGAATATTTCATTACCATAGGGATGAATATACAATGTTCACATACAATAATGGCCCTAGGGCATATCTATACTAACAATCTCCCACTTGCACTAGTGCCATTCACTACAATATCTAAGACCCATCTTCTCAAGATGGTGGTCTAACTGTAGCTATGTAAGTACCTTAGTGAGTGGATCAGCCACATTGTCAACTAAAGCTACCTTCTACACGAGCACATTGCCCTTTCTAACAAGTTCCCTGATAACATGATAGCACCTTTCGATGTGTTTGGATTTCTGGTGAGACCTTAGTTCTTTTACAAATGAAATGGCTCCATTGTTGTCATAGAAGAGAGGAATTGCCGACTCAATGGAAGGAACAACACCTAGTTCAGAGATGAACTTTCGAATCCAAACAGCTTCCTTAGCAGTATTCGATGCGGCTATGTACTTGGCCTCTGTAGTGGAATCAGCAGTGATACTTTGCTTGGAACTCTTCCAGCTCACTGCACCTCCATTATAGGTGAAGACAAACTCGGAGATAGACTTTTTATCATCCATATCTGACTGGAAGTTAGAATCTGTAAAGCCCATAAGCTGTAAGTCACCTTCGTCACAAGTCAAGACTAAATCCTTAGTCCTTCTCAAGTACTTAGAGATAGCCTTAACTGCCACCCAGTGCTCCAAGCATGGGTTGGATTGAAACATGCTAGTCACATTAATAACATAGGCAATATCTGACCTAGTACACAACATAGCATACATTAGGCTTCCTAAAGTTGAAGCATAAGTAATCTTGGCCATCTCCACCACTTCCTCAGATGTTTTGGGTGACATCATCTTGGAAAGGTGGATACCATGCCTAAATGGTAACAATCCCCTCTTGGAATGAAGCATGTTGAAACTCTTCAACACCTTTTCTAAGTAAAGACTTTGAGATAAGCCTATCATTCTCTTCGATTGATCTCTATAGACTCGAATACCAAGAATATAGGTAGCCTCTCCTAAGCCCTTCATTGAGAAGGTCTTAGCTAGCCATACTTTCACAGAATTCATCATACCGACATTATTCCCAATGAGAAGTATGTCATCAACATACAAGACCAAGAAAATGAGTTGGCTGCCACTAACCTTCTTCTAAACACATGGCTCATCCTCGTTCTTAATGAAACCATAAGAACGAATAGCCTCATCAAAATGATAATTCTAACTCCTGGAAGCTTGCTTTAGACCATAGATAGATCTATGAAGCTTGCACACTTTTGATCTTTCGTCGGATTCAAAACTCTTAGGTTGCTCCATGAAAATGTCTTCCTTAATATAACCGTTAAGGAAGGCAGTCTTGACATACATTTTCCAAACCTCGTAATTATAGTGCGTGGTAATAGCAAGAAGAATTCGAATGGATTTAAGCATGGCTACCGGTGAAAAGGTCTCCTCATAGTCAACCCTTTGCCTTTAGCGAATCCCTTTCCCTACAAGCCTACCTTTGAAGGTCTCTACCTTCCCATCTGCACCAATCTTTCTCTTGAAGATCCATTTACTCCTAATAGGTATAATATTCTCAGAAGGATCAATAAGTATCTAGACTTGGTTTGCATACATAGAATCCATCTCAGTTTTCATTGCTTGAAGCCATCTTGAAGAATCTTTATCACATAAAGCTTCCTAATACATAGTAGGATCATCAACATGAATGTTTTCTTCGTGAACATGCAACTCTTGCATATCATGGAGAAAACCATATCTCTCTGGAGGACGAGATACCCTACTAGTCCTAGGAGTCGGTGTGATAACATTCTCAATTGGAATAGGCTCCTCGGGTTGATCAAAGTCAATTTGATCAATTTGTTGGGCTTTTTTAGATGACTTCTTATCTAACATTATCTTCCTTCCTCTGCCACCTTCCTTAAGAAACTATTTCTCAAAAAATACGGCATCTCTGCTTATAACAATAACTTGTTCAAGAGGAAGATAAAAGCAATACCCTAAACTATCTTTAGGATATCTAACAAAGCTTCCTTCAATTGATTTCGCATCCAACTTGTCCGATTTTGACTTTTTGATAAAAGCTGGGCACCCCCAAATCTTAATATATTTAAGACTTAGTACCCTACTATTCTATATCTCATATGGTGTGTTAGGAATGGACTTGGATGGAACTCGATTAAGGATGTAGGAGCCCGTTTGGAGTGCGTAACCCCAAAGTAATATGGAAAGATTGGCGTAGCTCATCATGGATCGTACCATATCTAATAAGGTATAATTACACCTCTCGGATACACCATTCAACTATAGTATTTCGGGTGGTGTGAGCTGTGATATAATGCCATGTTCCCTTAGGAACTCTATAAACTCGGTATTTAAGTATTCACCTCCTCGATCCGATCAAAGAGTTTTAATACTCTTCTCGGTTTAGTTTTCTACTCGGGCCTTGAACTCCTTGAACTTTTTAAAGGATTCACTCTTGTTCTTCATAAGAAATAAGTGCCCATACCTTGATAGATCATCTATAAAGATAATAAAGTAGTAGTAACTACCTCTAGCCATTTTCTTAAATGGCCCACATACATCACTATGTATGATTTCCAACACATCATTAGCTCTTGCCATTTATCCGACAAATGGTGATCTATTCATCTTTCCTTGAAGACAAGCCTTACAAGTCAGATTGGATGCAGATTCAAGATTACTCAAGATTCCCAGCCTTTTTAACTTTGTGATCCCATCCTCCGCAATATGACATAATCTCAAGTTCCATAGATATGTGGAGTTAGAGATATTTTCAATTAGCATTGCTTTCACATTAGATTAAGGCTCATTGTTATTGGACATATTATTAACATAATATAGTCCATATTTTAAATAACCCATACCTATCAATTTATTTCTAAAATAAATCTTACATTCATCTCTACTAAAAAGGAATTCATAACCCTTACTAGTGAAACTAGAAATAGAGATAATATTTTTATAGGCATTAGGTACATATAATACACCATCCAATAATAAAACATGATTATACAAATCAATTGAAGTAGACCCTATAGCTTTGGCTACAACACTTGCTCCATTTCTTAGCTTTAAGGTCACTTTATTTGGCCTCAACCTTCTCTCATTTGTTAGATCCTCCAAGGATGCACAAATGTGAGAACTTGCACCAGTATCCAATACCCATGCATTAGATGAGCTCTTAGAACATTTAGAGGCTGATAAATTAGAGAAAGTCTCACTTTCTCCATCCTTGCCCTTTCCTTTTGCCTTGAGAGACTCAAGAAACTTAGGACAATTCCACTTCTAATGTCCTCTACCTTGGTAGTGTAAACACTTTCTCTTGCCTTGATCTTCCCTCACAGTGGTCTCGGGCTTAACAACACTTGCCTTGCCCTTATTTTTGTCAGGTATAATGGACAGTGGCTTCGTGGGTCTCATGTTATCAAATTCTGTAAAAGGTAACAAAATTGATTAGTTGTATGATATTGTAATCACCATTAGATTTGGTCTTTAATCATAATGGGCTCCCATTAACTTGGCGAATCCTACACTTCCAAGTAGGAAATGGAAATCCCTTCACTGTAAGAAAATTACAGTTTTGTAACAGTAAAATTCGTTACAAATCATCTTTTGTAACGGATTTGTAACAAAATTTTGTCATTAAAAATTTGATGGTTATAAATTTTTTGTAACGGAAATAAATAATCCGTTACAATTTTTATAAGGGATTTGTAACGGAATATTATTTACTAATTTATAAGGGAACTGCAATCTGTTACAAAATTAGTTAGTATTTATTTAAGAGTTTAATGGAGATTTCTGTTACAAATTGGTAATAGATTTGTAACCGATAGATTTGTTACAAAAATAGTAACGGTATTTGTTGTTACAATTTCGTAACGGATAAAAACTATTACAAATTTGTAAAAAAAAATATTGTTAAAAATCTATTACAATTTTGTAACAGATTTTTATTCATTACAAATTAGTAACCGAATATTCGTCACAAATCTGTTATAAATTTGTAATAGATTTTATTTTGTTGCTACTTTCAAAAGATTTATAACGGACTGTTCGTTATAAAATTGTTACAAATTCACATTTACAAATTATTATTATTATTATTATTATTATTATTATTATTATTATTATTATTATTATTATTATTATTATTTTCATAATAATTATTATCATAATAATAAAATCATAAAATAAAGAAAAGTCTCATAATAATAAAATCTTAAAATATAAAAGTCATACAAATAGTATTTGAGAATTTTGAAGTAGACAAAACATTTTAATTATAACAATAAAAAAAGTTCATACCTAAGATATTGGATTAGGCGGACATCCAATGTTGGACCGTTGACCTTTCAACATCGACATCAGCTGCTGCATTTGTTGACGCATTTCTGTTGTTTAGACATCTCCTCATGTTGTTTAGCTAACTCCTCATGTTCCCTACGCATTTCTTCACACTCTTGTCGCATCTCCTCATGCTCCTCCCTTAACTGTCTCAATCGCTCCTCTATAGTAGGATCAGGAGGTGCATATCTCAGGTGAGAGCTGGATGAGCTGGAAAATGAGTGTGGATAAAATTCTTCTGCTTGGGATCTAAGACCATACACTCGTTGTTTCTTTTGTCCACTCACTGCCTGTAGGAATAACTGGCTCATATCAATCTGTAGAGGCTCTGCATTCTTCGTTATATTCTCCTCATGAATTTGAGATATAGAAGCAGCTACATGCTTAACCTCATCCTACAATTAAAATAAAAAAACATTTATTACAAAATATATAGAATAACATGATTAATTCATCAATAAATAAAAATAAAATCTTTCATAGATTTGTTGTGATTGCTTATCAACAAATGAACCATCTTTTTTTTATGCGTCTTCTTAAATACCTCCCATGAGGCAACCGGTCGTTACAGCTCTTTTACCTAAAAATTATATTATAATATTATTTATTTTTATCCATTTGTAGAAATTTGAAACAAAGTAATTAAATATATTTTCTAAATATTCAATAAATTATTTCGTACCATTCTCAAGGTATGCTCAATAATTGATAAAGAACCTCCAGTGTGCCTTGAACATCCGGACCCTTCACCACCTATCTCACTAAGCCTATTCTTTTGAGCTGCTTCAGATTTAGCTCGCCATTGTGGAGTGCTCCAATGTTCTTACCACTTATCCCATACTGCTTGTGGGATGCTGCTTGATTTTCCTTCCTTGTTTTTTCGTAGTCTACAAAGCTTGATGCTATAATGATGACTTGCAACTCTCTGCCATACTTCATAAATAATTTCATCTGAAGATGTTGGACACTGGTAAACCTTCTGCAAAAAAATTTATATATTAGTATGAAGTAGAATCTATTTATTATAATCAAATATATATTCACATGTAAACTTTAAATTCTTCCCAGTAAAATGTTTTTTGAGCTTGAGATAATTTTCTCCATTGATAACCCTTATCCTCCAAATTCTCTAAAAAAATTTTTCCAATTTTGTTTACAACCGAATGCCCAGGAACAAACCTACAAATATAATATATTAGCATAATAACATAATAAATATATAAAATCTTAATTATCTAAATTTATAAAATTAAATGTACACTTATAAAATAAAAAACATTCCTTTTATTCTTAATTTTAATTGGAATTCTATCATCTGGATCAGCAACTGCAGATGCTGATGTAGAAGCCTTATGAGTAGTACCTTTGCTGTAGTACCACCCTCTATGGTTGGATCAGTTAATGCAGGTGGGGCACTACATGGAGTAGGAGGTGATGATACTCCACCTTCACTAAGTCCAGTACGGCCCCCATTACGGCCTCCATTATGCCTCCAATACTAGACCGACCCCCAAATAATGCACGTCTGATATCTGTCATGCATATTCAAACTAACATACATTTATAACATAATACAACTTAAGTACAACTCCTATAAAGTACCTTCAAGAAAAAAAATACTTGAAAAAAAATACACATTCCACTAAAAATCATTAAGTACACATTCAACCAAAAAATATTTCTTTAGTATTTTAGCTTCATTAAATATTCATAACAAATATCATAAATGTTAATTATCATGATTTTCATCACTCCTACCATTCATGTATGTAAAGAAACGTTGTTAATACAACTAAATTACAATTGCTTAAAATTAATCATCAAACAAAAATACACATATCATCAAACATAAGGTTAATATTTGAATATTATGAAATTATGAGAATAATACCTCCAACATAATAATAAATCAAGTCTTCAGTTTAAGTACATATTCATAACAAATATAATAATTCTCAAATATTATTATCAACATCATATTAAAATTCTTCTTCATTAGTTGATTCTTCTTCCAATTCAGGTTCATCTTCATCAACATCTGTACCATCGATATCCACTAATACACCACTTGGATCAATCAAGGAATGTGGATCTTCATCTATATAAATATTAATTTCATTTACATCCATATCATCCACTTGAAAGGCTTTTATATGTGATGATAGAGTTGTTTCACTTGATTCTAGTACCTCCACAACTGATCTAGCTTTTATTTTACAAATAGCCCACCATTCTTATGCATTCTTATTTAAACTAGGATAATTGGTATAACAAACCTGAGTTGACTGTGCTGCTAAAACGAATGGTTTGTATCTACCATAACTTCTTTCACGATGCACATCAACTAAATTATATTGTTTATGCACTCTCATGCCTAAATTAGGTGTTGGATCAAACCACCTACACTTTAATAACATTGTTTTTTTAATTGGCAATGCAGGATATTCCAATCGTATGACCTCATTTAATTAACCAAAGTAGTCAAGTTCATCTACATTGTTATTAGAACCCTTTATGCACACTCCACTATTCATTGTAGATTTACTAGAACTATATTGGTCAGTGTGAAACTTGTATCCATTCACATAATAACTTAGAAAAGTCCTAACAGACTCCAATAGACCTTTTGCAAGATCCAAAAGAAATTGGTTGGTGATATTAGACATCGAAGAGTGTTCCAGCATAATAAATTACTTATTAAAAAATGTTTTAGATATATAATTTCCATTTTCTAAGCAAGACTTAACTTACATATGTGTTGAACCATGTTGCAAAACTTTTATGAAGTTGAGCATTCACCTCATCATCTGATAAATGCGAATGAGTTTGTAGTAACTCATCGGTATACAATCTATATAAAAGAATATTATATTAGTGATAACATCTTATTATAGATATGGAGAGAGATTTTAGAAAAGTATTTGATATAAGGTTCCACTTCTGGACAATTCATCAAAACATATATTTAAGCTGCCTCCCATTCTTCTTCTTCTAAGTATTTACGTGTCTCTTTACCAAAGGCCCGACCATAAATTTTAAATATTGAGAGCATTCCTTCGTGTTCTTCTTTAGAATATTCATCACCTCCAGCATTTTGTGGCACTTTACGATGTCTAGTTCTCACATGTGGCTCAAAGTAATGTGCACAAAATGATGAAGCTTCTTCAACTAAGTATGCATTACATATTGAACCCTCAACCTTAGCTTTGTTTTTCACATTATTCTTCAATATTCGAAGGTGTCTGTATATAGAATTTTTACAGATAGAATTTTTTATATAAAATCAAAAATAAATATGTTTATAAGGAGTTTATAAGAATTACCTTTCAAATGGGTACATCTATCAGTATTGTACTGGACCAGCAATTTTTGCTTCATAAGCTAAGTGGATCGGTAAATGTATCATTGAGTCAAAGAAGCTTGGAGGAAATATACGCTTAAGCCTGCAAAGACTAACATGAATCTCTTTCTCTAAATGCATAATATGTTCTTCTATTATTACTGTTGAAGTGAGATCTTTAAAAAAAATGCTAATCTCTGTCAAAGCTTGCCAAACATCCTTAGGTAACAGCTCTCGAAATGCTATTGGTAAAAGTCTTTGCATAAACACATGGCAATCATGGCTTTTTATACCAAGCAACTTAAGTTTTTTTATATCAACACATCTATCCATGTTGCATGTATATCCATCAGGAAACTTTAGT
The DNA here is from genome assembly GCA_949673435.1 of Macaranga tanarius. NCBI lineage: Eukaryota > Viridiplantae > Streptophyta > Magnoliopsida > Malpighiales > Euphorbiaceae > Macaranga > Macaranga tanarius. The sequence goes on from CATIWO010045982.1 coordinate 8,131, forward strand.
TCTTTAAGACATTCACACAATTTTTACTTTGCTTGCTTATCTAAAGTATGTGAAGCTTTAGGGAATTTTTGTGTTCTTTCATCACGATGCAGCTCTCGATGTCGACATAAACTTTTTAAGTCTTCACAAGACTTTGCATTATCATTTATTTTTCCTTCAACATTCATAACAGTGTTAAAAATATTGTCAAAAAAATTCTTCTCAATGTGCATAACATCTAAATTGTGCCAAATAAGATTGGTTTTCCAATAAGGAAAATTCTAAAATTTACTTTGTTTCTTCCATCCATAACCATAGTTCTTCATAATTTCACCATTACTGTGCTTAGCATCAATATCTGTCACTTTTTTCAAACCCAACTGCTTTATCTGGTCCAAAATATTTGCACCCGATCTGACATGCGATGCAACTTTCTCCACTATTTTATTCTTCAAAAATACATTCATATTCCTTCGAAAAGGATGATCTTAGCGCAAGAACTTATGATGATTATCAAACCATGATGTCTATCATCCCTTCGATAGAGTAAATGCATATGAATCTTCCATACAATAAAGGCAAGCTAGCTTCCCTACTGTGGTCCACCCTAAAAGCATCGAATAAGCTGGAAAATCACTAATCGTCCACATAAGTGCTGCTCGCATTTGAAAATTTTGCTTTGTAGATATGTCATACGTTTCTATACCTACCTCATATAGTTCCTTCAACTCAGCAATTAGAGAATGTAAGAAAACATCCAACTTCTCTTTTGGATTTCTCGGACTAAGAATAATTACAGTCAAGAACATGTACTCATCCTTCATGCACATCCATGGAGGCAAATTGTATGGTGTCACTATAACTAGCCATGATAAGTATTATTGTCCCGATTGCCCAAACGGATTGAAACCATCATCGTACAAACCCAATCTAACATTTCAACTCTCAGTAGAAAAATTAGGATTTGTTTGATTGCAATGCTTCCAAGCTAATGATTCTGAGCAATGCCGCATGACACCTTCGTCAATTTCATGCTTAGCATGCCACCTCACGTCCTTAGCCATAGCATGAGAAGCATATAGCCATTGTAAACGAGAAGTGAGAGGAAAGTAATACATCTTCTTATATGGAATATTTTTTGAATTTGTTGACACTCGTCTCTACGGCTTGTATCGACAATGTCCACAGAACTTGCAATAAGTTAACTCACTATCTTCACCCTAAAATATCATGCACCCATTCCAACATCAATCAAAATTCTAGTACTGGTAGCCCCAAACCTCGCATTAACTTCTTTGTGGCAGAAAAGCTTTCTGTCATTACATTATGTGATGGTAGCAACTCAGATATCAAATGACAAATGTCATTATATGCCCTTTCAAAAATATGGTGCTCTGACTTAATGTTAAGGAGTCGAGCAACTGCAAATAACTCAGAATGTTTATAGGGATTCCCAGGCCATACCTCCCGATTTTCAGCATTAATCATGTCATACAGTTGTTGAGCGATTGGGTTTAGTGTATCTTTTATATCTCTCATGCCAAATGAAGGACCAATAGCATCTTGTACCATTGTCTGAAATGTAGCATGAGATGGATCATTTTCAACTGCCAAATTAGATTCTAAATGAAACACATCCTCCTCCATGGTTTGTGCGTCAATTGTTTCTCCATGCTTATACCAAAAGTTATAGCCCTTTACAAACCCATTTTGTGCAAAATGTATTCTAATTGTGTTCTCATTTACAAAATTTCTTTTCTGACAGCGGCGATGATTACATGGGCACCTTATCTTTTGACCGATGTTTTTTAGCTAACTCCACAAACTCTTCAATTTGACATCATGCAGCTATAATTTATATATATATATATATATATATATATATATAATATAATATAATATAATATTATATATTTATTATAAATAATACAATTTAATAATATAATTTAATATTAACAATTTTTATTATAATATTATAATTTAAATAATATTAGAATTAGATACTAGAATTAGATTTTGTCACACCCGTACCGAAATTTTAGATTTATTAAATGATAAATAAAATTAGAATATAATATATATATTAGAAATTAGGTTATGACCTAACTGAAAAAAAAAATTAAGTTTAAGAATAGGATTTATTTGTAGCAATGAAAAGTCTAAGGGTTTAGTAGTAAAAAAAATAAAATAAAGCAAAGGTGACGTGTCAATTGTAGGGGGCACCGGTGAAGTGAGTCACCCATTTAGGAAGAAAAAAAAATAAACCATATGCTGCAACCCTTTGACGTTAAAAAAAAAAGAAGGCACAAACAAAACAGCAGCAACAGAGGAAGAAGGAAAGGAGCAGCCGGTAGCTGAGGAAAGAAAGGAAGGAATGCAGTAAGAAGAAGAAGAAAAAGAGCTAGAGGCTGAGCTAAAATCTTAGAGAGATGAAGGTAGATTTTTCTTGCATGTAAAATTCTTGAGGATCATCAACTCTTGCATGCATAGATTGTAAGTTGTAGAGGATAATTCATGGAGTTTGGTATCTCTATCTATAGGGAATCAAGTTGTTTGAACAAGAAATTCATTGGGATTAGATTTTCACTTAAGCTAGTGAGTGAACTCCTATCCCTTTCTTTTGATTAAATGTTCTGGGTCTCCTTAACTCCTTTTGACAGATTTGGGAAAAATTTCTTTCAATCATAATACACTTTGGTTGTTGAGAATTAAGCTTATGTTAATGTTATTCTTGCTTTTGTGGTGGTTAGCAGTATTTCTGCTATTTTCTTACTGAAATTCATTTTGAGTACTGAGTGAATTTATCTTGTTTTCTTTAGCGTTTTAATTTTGAATTTTTCTTTATTGTTTCCTGAGATATTGTTTCTTAAATACTTGATTTAATTGTTGTTCGTCATTGATCTTTTGCTCTTTGTTGTCTTCGATATTAAAGTCCCTGGTTTTGTTAGACTCTTTACAGAAATCATTTGTCAACGTAGAAGGAACAAAAGCTACAAAAAAAAACTGTGCTCTGGAATTAAAAATATAAGAAAGAGAACTCTTAAGCTGCATTCTGTGATTTTAGTAATTAAAGTTAGGTGTATTAGAGATCTTAATGAAATTAGAATGCAATTTGACAATTTATTTTTTTTTAACAATACTGGCAACTTTGATGAATGTGATTTTTTTTAACACCACAAATTGTCCTGTACCCAAGAAGACCTGATTTGATGGGTTTGAATTGGCGATTCAAGAATTCTTGAGATTTATAATTAAGAACTTTGGCTTAGTTATGTGTGGTCCATCTGTTTCTTAAACTGAAATTTTTTCTCATAACCTAAATGTGCAATAAAGATTAAAGGATAAAGCACGTCAAGCAAATTTCTTAAGTGTTTATGTTCCTTCTCACATGTTTCTTTACCTATCTCAAATGTGTTATAAATTGCTACTTGCTATAAATTGTATGGTAGAAACCTAAAGTTTTACCAAGCTCTATTTTTTTGACTTTACTTGTTTATAGGATGTGAAGGTAGTAACGCTAATGTTGTCCATGTTTACTCTTCAAGCAATCTCCTCAAATCTATTTACCATGGGAGGTCTGTCGTGTGGGGATGTAGGGACACAACTCAAATTTAAAACTGAGTCGGTGAAATTTTATAATGCTTGGGAAGGTACTTGAGTTTTATTGTCATATTTTCTTGGATATTTTATTATTCATTGTTTGTTTATTATTTTGAACTATACAGTTACTGCACAAGTTGGTGCAACTTGTCTATTTTTCTAATTTGCTTCCATATCCTGGTATCTTTTCTTGCTTTGGCATTGCAATTTTTTCATGAAGAATGTTATTTTTATTAGAGAAGTTATATGTCGTCTTATTACTATTTGAGAGCTATACATCTTCTCACAAGTATTGACCCTCAGGTAATTCATTTTGATAGACACTTGTGTTAAGACCTAAATTTTTATGTGTATGTGCGCCATGTCAAGTTATTTGTGTTGTGAACGTATTTTTTATTGGATATATAGCTTAGTTTTGAAGATTAGCATAAGTAGTGTATAAATGAGTGTAGATAATTTCTACACAGGCCTATAGTTATGTTGTTGCTAGCATTCTATTGTTATGGCTGCTAGAATTATTTCATTTTCAAACTGACATTATTATTACTGCCATTATGGAAATGTCAGGTCTAGTTACTACCTACTTCTATTTGACAACCTTGCATTAGGAATTGTGTACCTTTTCTTCTATTATCACTGAATTTCTGCCTTTTACTTTGGTATCTGAAATGAGTCTTAATTATGCATGTCATTATTCTTTATGATGGCAATGATAATGTTCTTTTATAGAAGAAGCATGATGATGACTCTAATCAGCATGTCAAATTCATCAGTAGTAATGTGTCCCTTGTTAGTAGCAAAGAGAATTGGGACGAGAAGCTATCAAAAGCAAGCAAGGATGGAAAAAAATTGTAAGTTCAAGTCATTGCACACTGTTGTTGGGTTTCGACTATCACCTCTAAGTCTTATGACTTGTGAAGGACCTTGCTTTTAAGAATGTGAGATTGGTAAACGTTCAATGAGTCTATCTTTCTATAACTAAAGAAGAGCTAGAGTTTGCTTATTTAAAATTTTCTTAGTCGTCTCTCATGTAAATTCATCTATGTGTATCTTATGGCTATAACATGCACTGTCTAATTTTGTATATTGATGTTTTATTGGTAGTTTCTATGGTCTATCTGTCTATCTGTTGAATGTTATTTTATGATTTAATTTTTCTCTTTTATTGACTGATAATATTTAACAGGACTTGGCAAATTTCAATGCGACATGGCTATCGGAGCAACTTAGTTGAGAGTGCTCGGAAGTAGGAAAGAAATTGCCCTTTGGTTCCATAATGACGCTATTAGCTACAGGAATGCAGCCTTCACTCCTGGATCTCAGTTGTGTTGTCGCTCATCTATTGACATATTGAGTTTTCACTTTTATTATGTTTAGAAGTAGCTATAGTTGTACTTTTAATGAGGAACATAAGAAATATTGTTACTGAAAGCTATTGTAGCTAATGAAGCTAATGCAGTGTAGCTAAAGCAGTAAAAGAAAGTAGCTCTCTTATCCCCGAGAAATAGGAATTCTATTTCTCGGAATACAGGTAGCTGCTAACGGCCCCTCGTAACCAAGAGCACTCGCTTCATCAGCGGAGGTTCCGGCCTACTAATAAAGGAAAAAGCATGGAGTTTCACACAAGATTCAAACCTCCCAGCCCCCAGCTTTTCGAAGAGGGCTTTTGATAGAATAAAGAACGGTGGTTAGCTTTATAAATTATAATTTTTCTTTTAAGTAGCTTGTTGGTTACTTAAATTGATGTAATACAATTATTTTAGCATAAATAAAATTGTTTTATTATATATATCCTTCAGGTGTGTTGTTTACTAATGTAGCAGAGCAATTGGATGTTTCTTTTGCAATTCTTGAGTTAGAGAATTGATTAATTTATTAGTTAATAACCTTTCTAACAAATATTTGATTCAACAAGTGGGCAGGGCTAAACAACTGAAATCAAATTTCCATTTTATTGTAAACAACTGAAATAAGTTCATAGACATACTCTCCAATGGAGCTACTTATATTAAAACTCAAGGCACAAAAAACAAAACTTGAGACAGAGTATGAAAGACTTGCACAGCCATTATAGAGATATGCAACTATAATATACTAGTTAGAAATGGAATGAGAAGAGAAAGCAGCCATTGCAACAAAAACATTAACTGAGATCAACAAAAGAAAAAAAACTTTTCTTTTTTCTTTTTCAAGATAAAGTTTTGATTCCTGAGTACT
>CATIWO010046018.1:0-13864 GCA_949673435.1 Macaranga tanarius
CCAACATGGGAACCGCCTATCCAAGGGAAACTTAAGTTTAATTGTGATGCCTCCTTCAATACTCTCTCTCACACAAGGAAGATTGCAGTTATAGGTCGAGACCACAAAGGGTCAGTCATTCATATGACTTCAGCAAACATCAGAAGTCTCTCTGCAGTTTTAGCTGAGGCGATGGCTATCCGAGAAGCGGTTCATTTTGTCGCTTATCATAATCTCCCAGATGTCATTATAGAGTCTGATACTAGGATGGTTATTCAAGAACTTAACAAAGAACCTCTTATGATAGCCTGGGAATTTGATGCTATTATAGAGGAGATTCTATCTCTGCTAGCTGGTTTATCTAGTAACAATGTGCAATTCAGGTATGTATCAAGACAAGCTAATATGGTGGTCGACTGGATAGCAAAACATGAATCCCTTCTGTCATATAGCGATATCACTTGTAACCCTCATATCTAGTTATCCAGGTTGCTGCACAAAGATGGTTTACATGTTGTAAATGTTTCATTGGCTGTTTAATGAAGTTTTACTTTTCTTCGGCCAAAAAAAAATATCAAAATCTTGAATTATGCTGAAAAGTTGAAAAGACAGTTTAGGAATTTTAGTTAATAAAAGAACGGACATATTAAATAGAGGATACTTCATACTTGTATAATTTATACGTGAAAAAATAAAAAATGAAGTGTAAAAATAAATTATTGGAGTGTAAAAATCTCCATGCATCCATTTGCCATTCTTTTGCCACGACCAACAATGGATTAGATATTCAACCTCCAATTTAAGCCTAACTACTAACTAGAAAAGAATCACTACTCATCTCATCGATTATTTTATACTAAATAACTCAAAATTTATATAACAGTAAATGTTCAATTTTAGTTACAAATTTATATAACGATAAATGTCCAATTATAATTAATCAAGACACATAATTATTCTACTTTAAGATCAAGTCTCCAATGTAAAGTACATATATATTTCATGAATTTTGAATTAAATATTTTCCAATATTAAAAAAAATTAATATTTGTAACTCTTTAAACTTGACATACTTTACTAGTTTATTTTTTAATTTATAACCATTATTTCAATTGGTTAAAAATATCATTTTAAATACTTTAACATAATAATAATAAAAAAAAATATTCTTATTTCTATTGCAATTCATTTTAAAATTCATTTTGAATGATTCCTCATGAGTAGCACAAATGGCAAAATATGTGGATATCAAATATAAGGGTTATTTTCAACGAGATACCCAAGTTTTACACTAGATCCTATTATATTACCCAATATTCATTTCGTTACTTAAAACTCTTCAACGTTTAATTTAGATCCCATAAAAATACCCATTACCATTTTTTGGCCAATATAGATGACATGGAGCCAATGTGGAGGTACACGTGGCAACAAAAATTAATAAATTTTCCACCTAGATTAAATAGGACACGTAGCACCACATCAGTGCCACATGTCCCACTTATTCGCTCTCTTCACTAATATTTTCTTTTTCCTTTTTTTCATTTTTCTCTTTCATTCTCCCACAATTTCTTAGCAAACAAACACTCATTTAAACAAACAAATATATAAAAAAAATAATTATCTTTTTTGAATTTGTTCACCATCAACATCACCAACAACCTCTCTTTCCCTCGCTATTCTTAACAAACAACCACCAACAAAGCATAAAACTTAAAATTAAACAACCCAACAGCCATCAAAACTCTTCAATTACCTGAAAATTGATTCCCCTAATAACAAAAAACTCAAATTTTCATTTTCATTTTCATTTTCAAACGATTCATCAACATAATCCATCGTCAACCAATTCAAAAAAATAAAAAATCCAATCTCAAATCCAACTACACAAAAAAATGCAGATCTAAACATAAAATAAATAAAAACACATATCTAAGCACAAAAAATCAACACACATGACTAAAGATAAGAGAAATAGAAGAAAAAAGATTGATGGGTTCTTGATGACGATGTAGCTGTTCTTGCAAATGGTACCAGCTTGCTGAGAATAGGTCTTGGAAGCTCCAGCATCGGCCTTTGACTCGAAGTGATGCTCTTTGACTGACATGGCTACAGCAGCTGAAAGCTTTAGTGTCCGTTTGGATGGACGTTTATAAGAGCATTTTGGGAAAAACAATGATCAACGCATTTGTTTGAGTGGTTAGGAGCGCTTGTTAGCATCTTAAAGAGCAGAGAAATGTTGAAATTGAACAGCTACTTAAGCGTTAGGCTTTTAGCTAATAAAGAGAAATGATAGCTACAAAAAACACAGAAGAAAAAAGAAGAAAGAGAGTGTTTGTTTAAATAAGTGTTTTCTTTATTAAGAATAGTGAGAGAATGAGAGGTTGATGGTGAATAAATTTAGAAAATGATAATTAATTTTTTTTATACATTTATTTGTTTAAATGAGTATTTGTTTGCTAAGAAAGTGTCAGAAAATGAAAGAGAAAAATGAAAGAAAGGGAAAAGAAAATATTAGTGAAGAGAGAGAATAAGTGGGATACGTAGCATTGATGTGGTGCCACGTGTCCTATTTAATCTAGGTGGAAAATTTATTTAAAAAACTATTAATTTTTGCTACTATGTATACCTCTACATTGGCTATATGTCATCTATATTGGCTGGAAAATGGCAATGGGTAATTTTATGGGATCTAAATTAAATGTTGGAGAGTTTTAAGTAATAAAATGAATATTGGATAGTATAATGGAATCTAGCGTAAAACTTGGATACCGTCATTGAAAATAATCCTAAATATGGAGATCACAATTCGATTCTTCATTCTTTGATTCTTTTCTTATGATAGGAAATTAAATTGATTCAATCACTTAAAAAAATTTCATTTTGAATGAGGTTGATATTTTATTGAAAGTTCAGAATTTAAATAAAATCTTTATTTTTAATTTAATCTATCTAAATATATTGGAAAAAGGGTCAATTTTCCACCTGAACTTTTTGACGAAGGCCAACTTACCCACTTTATGACCTTTTAGGCCAATTTAACCATTGAACTATCCAATAAAGGTCAAATTAGTTCTGACAATTACATTTACCCCTTATTTTTTGACAGACAAACAAAAGACCCCCTAAATATTTACAAAAACCTCTCTAATATTTTACTTATTTAACAAATTAAACCCTATTATAGTAAAGAAAAAATTTTAAAAATTTTAAAAATTAAAAAGTTTAATTATATTTATACCATGTAAAATTTAATGAATTAATAATATATTATATAAATCAAAGTATACATAAAATATAAATTTTTAATGCATTCATGCATTATATTTTATTTTTATATTATAATAAAAAATAAATATATAATTTATGAAGAATCTTCCAAGCAGATGCGTTCAACTTAAGACTAGTTAAAAACATTACAATAATAATTCGTAAAGGATATAATAAAAAAATTACCCTTATGAGCCTATATAGGTCGATTGGTAAAAAAAATCTAAACGTTTGAGACTTTTTACAATCTAATTCTAAACTTTTAATTTTTACAATAATGTCTCAATTTAACAAATATTTGGTAATTTTAACACAAATAGTTTTTTAGTCAAAATTCACTAAAAATGCTGATGTGACATCTTATAAAATGCCTAATTTACCCTTTTTATTTTCTAAATTTATAATGATCTATTGGCATAAAAATCCAAATATTTGAATTTTTTGGCAATTTTATCCCAACTTTCAAATTTTTTTAATGAAATATTTTAATTTAGCCAATTAATAATTATTTATTTAAAATTAAATAAAAATACAAACACAATAAAAGAATAAAATTTATTGTTAAGAAATTGTTAAATTCACAAATGATTTTTTATACTAATTTTAAAAATTAAAGATATTTTTAATATAAATATTATTACTCTAGTTAATTTAAATTTTTATTTATTTCATTCTTATTTATACGAAAGTAGTAAAAAATATGTAATTTTAAAATTCAAGGAAAATGTTTTTTATTTTACAACATAAAATATATATATAATTTTTAAAAATTTATTAAAATAACAGTTAATCATAAATTTAAATTTTATCACATGTAAATTTAATTTTTCAATTATCATGTCAACACTTTTTATTTAATTTTTATCAAATAATTTTAAATTGAAATATCTTTTAAAAAAATTAAAAATGGGATAAACCTGCCAAAGTCGCAAATATTTGAATTTTATATGTCAATCGACATTTATTGAATTTACAATATAAAGGATATAAATTTGACATTTTATACATGCCACGTCAGCATATTATATTTTATTTTGACCAAAAAATTATTTGTTTTAAAATTACCAAACATTTACTACTGTGGGACATTATTGAAAAAATTAAAAGTTTAGGATTATATTACAAAAAGTCACAAACGTTTTGCCACACACAAACACACACAAACTTGTCGCAATTTTAGCCTATTTTTAAAATTTTATAAAAATAGCCAAATTTGAAAAATCAGTAGTAATTATAGCCCAAAATTGACCTTTGTCAAAATTGAGTGTGGATGTATTGACATGTCATCCTAGTTGGCACTACAGATATGGGGTCTACTACCACATCAACTAAACATTTGCATAAAAAGGCCAAATTTTCGATTTGTGGCAAATTTAGTCCAAATTTTTAATTTTGACATAAATATCTTAATTTTTCTAAATATATCACTTTTTTTAATAATATGTAATATTTAATAGTTAACTATATTACTTAAATTATTAATTATTTTTATAATATATAAAATTTTAAAATATATATCATATATTTAACACTAAAATACATTAATCTAATTACTAAATTTTTCATTATTGAATTATTTCAAAATAAATAATATTTACATAATAACTTAAATATTATTAAAATTAAAATATATTAATACATGTGTTAACAATTTTATTAGTATTATATTAGTTACTAAATTTTAAACACATGAATTTAAATTTACTACATGCATTAATGCTTTTTAACTTTTTATACATGTATGAACATATCTTTAATTTTACTAATAATTATGTTTATTAACTACATTGATGTATTTTAGTATTAAATAAATAATATTTAATTATTTATTATTTAATTATAAAATTTTAAATGTGTATTATTTTATTAAATGTATGATATGTATTTTTAAATTTTCATACATTATAAAAATAATTGATAATTTAAGCAATTTAGTTAAGTACTAAATATTATATATTATTAATAAAATGTAATATATTTAGAAAAATTAAAATATTTATGGCAAAATTAAAAATTGGGTGAATTACTATTTACCCCATGTAGTTTGATATATTACACTACTTAGTCCCTGACATTTAAAATTTATATTATCTCCCCTTTCTATTTTACGTAATTATATTATTTATCCCCTCCGTTAAATTTTTCATTACAATTACCATTAGCAGACAAAAAAATTATACTATTTACGCCCTCTATATGACTATATTATACTATTTACCCCCCAGCATATAAATATTATATTTTTTATTATTAAACTAATTTTCTTAAAGTTTACTATATAAAATAATAATTATATCATTTAAATAAGAATATAAAATATGTAATTTAATTTTATACAATTCAATTTTTTATTAAATTTCAATTAATTAATATTAATTTTAAAATATCTCTATTTAAATATCAACTTAAAATATTCATGTTGCAGTAAAAAATTTAATTAAATCAATTCTCTTTTTTATTTTGAAATCTAATTATTTATTTAAATTTTTAGTTTCAATCATTGGGTATATTGATTAAATTATTTAAAATTGTTAATTTTATTCATAATACAACTTATATATTCAATAATTTAAACTAATAATTCAAATAAAAATCAAATTTTAAAGTTTAAAAGAAGTTAAAAATATTTTTTAATTTTTTTATGAAATATAAATATTTTGGTTAACATTTAAGTAAATATATTTAAAATTGGAAATAATAAATTTGTATTTAATTAAAATTTTGATTAAATTAAAGTTAAAATAAGCTATTTTATTTTTTGTCAAAAATATTTTTAATAAGATTATCATTTTTATAGTCAATTTATGATAATTTTAACAAAAATTCTATTAAACAATTACTTTAATTTTTTTAAATTTTTGGGGAAAATAATGTAATATATTCAAATAGAGGGGGCACTTGTATAATATATTCAAATAGAGGGGGCAAATAGTATTTACTTGTTAATGTCATGTCAGTTGACGGTAATTGTGATGAAAAATTTGACGAAATGGGTAAATAGTATAATTATACAAAATAAAAGGAGAGATAATATAAATTTTAAATGTCAAGGACGAAGTAGTATAATATGACAAACCACATGGGTAAATAGTAATTTACCCTTAAAAATTTGGGACAAATTTGCTACAAATCGAAAATATTTTATCTTTTTATGTAAATATTTATTTGATGTGGCAGTAGGCCCCATATTAGTAGTGCCACCTAGGATTCCACATCAATACATCTACACTCAATTTTGACCAAAGTTAAATTTGGCTATAATTGCTACTAACTTTTCAAATCTAGCTATTTTTGCCAAATTTTAAAAGTGGACTAAAATTAGAAAAAATCAAAAAGGTTTGGATTTTTTAGACCAATATATTTATATAACTTTTTGATATTTTTATCACTTAATAAATTAATTTTTAGAATAAAATGTTATGAAAAAATAGTGTAATCTTAACTTAATCTTAGTTTATTATTATTATTTTTATATTAATTTAAAATGAAAAATTTGAAAACTAAATAATTTATATATATTAAATTATACATTAATTTTTCTAAAATATAAATAAATTTGGGTTATTATGATTGTTGGCACAAATTTTTGGCAAACTGGATGTGAAGTCCCACCGAGCGTGCCAAAAGATTGCTGGTACAATTTTTAGCAAAATTGATTTTTCGAGCATGCCAGGGAAGATTGATTTCCCAAATTTATAGATACTGACTTCTTTCAGACAATTGCAGATTCTCAAACGCCTTTACCACAATTTGTTCGAGTTTCAAGGGATTTGAAATTTTTAATTATTGATAAATAGTAGAGTATTTTGTTGGAGGTAATGAAAGTATGCTTGAGGTAATTGAAAATAGGCTAGAGGTAATGAAAGTACATTTTGAGGAAATTGAAATTCTGCTAGAGGTAATAAAAATATGCTTTAAGGAAATTGAAATTCTGCTGGAGGTAATGAAACTATGCTTAAGGTAATGCTGGAGGTAATGATAAAAAGAATAATAATAAACTTAAGAAAATTTGAAATTGTATTGAAATAGTAGTAATACAAACTTTGCTGGAATGAAAGCTTAAAAATGCTATAAGTATTAGAAAATTGCTAAAATTGGATTTGTTGATTTGCTGATTGTTGTTGATTGGATTGGTTGTCTTTGATGTTGATTGGATTGGTTGTCTTGGATGTTGATTGGATTGGTTATTCTTTGATGTTGATGCTACTTGCCTCCGTTTATAGTCCACCATCTTCATGTAGAAGCAAATTCCATTGAATGTCACCATGATTACTTTTAATAATTTCTTCAATAACTTCTGTAACTTGCGCGCCTCTTGGATTACCTCTAGCAATTCTACAGCCTCTATCAGATTTTTCTCGTTACCTCCAGAAGCTTCTTGCTTCAACTCAAAGTTTTCTTTCCTCAAAAAAATTTGAACGGGGCAAGATGTTTGATGTTGGGCTTCATGTGGGCCTCAATTTTATTTGCAAGCCCAAAATTATATTTAGGTATAAATAATACCCCCGCATATAATTAGCTTGGGCCAAAACAATGCTAATTTATATGAAAAATTTACCATCTTTTCATTTTCACTTTTCACTCTCTTTCATCTCTTACTTTTCATTTCTCTCTCAAGAAAATGCCTAGACCTAAGGTGCAATTTGATGAATTTACTATGCATTTTTACCAAGTCGTTCAGCCTTAACTCTACGCACAGGCTCTGCTCGAAAGGCAGCAAAAATGGGCCCAAGAATAAGTTTTGGATAGACAGAATTGGACTAAAAAATATTATGCAGATTTATTTCATTCTGTTGCAGATGAATTTCCCTCTAAAAATTCTTCACATCAAATTTTAAATTCTAGAGGTAATCAATTTTCTTGTACAAAATCTCCTAAAAACCCTAAAATATTTTCTTCCTCCAGCTTAAATTTTCAGAAGTTAGCTTCTTTTCCTTCCTTCTCCCTTTTCTTTCCTTCCTCTTTCCCTTCTTCTTCCTTTCTTTCTCCCTCTCTCCTCTCTCATGAAACCATCAACAGCCACAAAATCGGAACCGACCAGGTTGCTGCCACCGCCAATGCCGCCAGAGGAAGTCGTCGGTCCACCGCCTGCATCGCTACCAGCCCTCGTGACATCTCCAGCATCGCGCGAAGCTCCTCGCGCGCAACTAAAGCCTCCTCTCCCGACGCCGCCAGCGCTGCCGGACCGTTGCACGCTGCTGCCTCGCACGTGGCCGGCGCTGATGAGGGTGGCAATGCCACCACTGCTGCCATCATCTTCAACAGCAAGGAGAAGCTTGAAGCCAACCGAACTGAAGCTGACCAGACCAGTCTTGACCGAACCAAACTGGACCGAACTAGAACCAGTTTTGCATCTGGTTTAGTCTTTTTTCAGCTCGGTTTTGCCAATTTTTCTACTTCTCCAGGGGCTTTTGGATCTCAGAAATCTATATTCAAAGTTTACAGTAGAAAAAAATGTAAATTTCTTTACAACTCCTGTATTTCATTTTTAATGCAAGCTTAATATTTAAAAACTGTATTGTTAAGCATTGGTTGTGGTTGAATTTTGAATGTATAGCTTCTGTGCAGGTTAATTGTAAGTAATTGCAAAAACTGTATGTTAGAAATATAGGAGAGATGCTGTCCAATTTTCACCGTGAATTTCGATAAATTTGTAACTTTTATTGTATTTATACAAAATTATTCTCATTGCATCCAAAACTAAATTTGTATAATCTTGCACAATTGGACTATAAAATGAATTATTTTAGCAATTGATGCCAAAAATAACTATATTTATCAATTTTGGCTTTAATCAAAGAAATTAACTAAATAATATCCTTTAATTTAGCCAAAATAATTTTTTAAAGCCAATTTCTTGAGGAAATGGCTTTTAAAAATTCTCATTCTCACCCTTACTTTAGACATTATTTACTTTATTACCCCTAAAAAATTATTTTCCACCATTTATTTAGCAATATTTGCCAAATATATGAATTTTAATTTCACAAAACCCTGGAGGTAATATACATTTTGCAATATTTTAACCATCAGGAGGCCAATTTAGCCCATTACCTCTAGATTTCCTCCAAGAAATTTTGCTTGATATATTATTTTTGCATGTTCTAAATTCTCTGTACTGTACTCAGTTTTCGTGGACTTTCTTCAAGAATTCCCCTTGGGGAAATTGGATGAAATGGCTTCTTTGCATTATTTTGAGCCATTACCCTCATATTTCTTCTAGCAAATTCTGCTTATTTAAGTTGTTTATGCCTTTGTGAATATAGATACAATTCCTTCACCCTTTGAGGAAATGAATTGCCTATATTTTCTTTCACTAATTTCTTAACCAAACATCAACATTTGGCTTATTCCATGCTCAATCTCACATTTGATTCATTTAACTTGCCTTTTTTAGTTTTGTAATGGTAATTTTCTCACTATTTCCTTTGACTTTTCAAGCAAAATGACCAAAGAAGCTGCTAGTTCATCTAAACCTTCTTCTGACCCACCATCGACTCATCAGGTAATGATTTTTCTTATCATCTATACTAAATTCCTGTCTTCTTTTCACACTTCCTGATAATTAATTTTCAATATAAAAAACTACGACCTACCTCTCCTCCATTGTCTCAATTTACTGATAAAGAACTTGACCAATAGGAGGTATTATCGTATGCTTACATCATTTCTTTCTTATTCATAATAACTTCTTTAATCATCTACTTTTTTCCTTTCAGGAAGTAAAACTCACCTTGATAAAGGATTTCTCCCTCGACAGCTGTCCTCCTTATCTTCAAATATGGTATACTACTCTCTTTGTTCATTTAAACTATTTCTCATCAATTTTTCAAATCAAGCTAATCATATGCCTCTTACAGCTCATTCTATTACAGGCATTATGAGGGAACTCCTTTGACCCTTACTCCTAGAGCTTCCTCCATAGTTCCCAAGGAAGGTCCTTCTCGTCCCTATTTGGATTCTTTTTCAGATGTCCTATACAGCCAAGGTAGCCTTGAAGATCCTTCAAATTTATCAAGTCATGGATCAGACCCATTGAGTCCTGGAACTAATGGGTTGATAGGTTGGCTCCTTCATTTGAGAATCTCTGGTTCAGGCTCGGAATACTATAGCTGATTCATATTTCTAAAGAAAAGAATAATTACTAAGCCTCTTTAATTAGTGCAGCTTTGCGTTTTTGGTCTCCTTCAACCAACTGCTTCATTTTTCCTAGTGGGCATATGATAATTATCCTCCTGGATGTATTCATGCTTACAGGTCTTCCTATTCTTGGAGATGACATGGTCTATTTGATTGAAGATTCTTCTATTACCCCTAGGTATTATGATAGCTATAGCAGTTTGATAAACAAAGCTAGATATGGTGAACCCACTTTTGATGAATATGTTGACTTCCTTTGGGTTTTTCTGTGCAAATTCATTTTCTGTCCTCCTTCTGTGAAGCCTACTTTAGAGTACCTCCCCTTGGCTTATGCTCTAGCTAAAGGCCAACATTATGCCTTAGGTTCTATCATTTTGGGAAACCTCTATTTCAACTTAGGCAGATGTCTCAAAGAGCCTTTTGGATACATAAATGGTAGTGTATGGTTCTTACAGATCTGGTTGTTTTCTTACTTCCCTGTCTTTCAAAGTAACCCCGCTGCTCCTCGTTTGTCTTGTTCACTTGACCCAGGTTGCACCTTGATCACTCGAACCTGCTATAGGAAACACTGGAAATATACGGGCACCTCTTTGCTTTGAAACCTAAAGAGACGCCTTCTAATCTCTATAAGGACTCTGATTTTCTTAGTAGACCTAGATGGCTTCATCTTTTTTCCTAATTCCCTTATTGGAGTCATACACACATAAATTTTCTATCAAGCCACTACTCCTAGGCTATTTATATTTGGGGGAAAGTTTTCCCTTAGCTCTATAGGTGGTACTCCCTTATCCTTTGAGAGGTATATGCCCTTCCTGGTCAGCCATCAGTTTGGCTTTAAGCCTTCTATCCTTCCTTCTTCAAATCCTCTTATCTTTTCCTCTTTCATAGACGACCTAAAATTGTGTACCAAAGCTGACATAAAGAGGATGAGGGATAGTTTGTAACATTTTGACTTTCATATTTCTCCCACAAACTCTGAGCACACCACTGCTTATGATAAGTGGTGGCAGTTGCGGATTAAGGAATTTGTTCCTCGTTCAGGTAAGAATATGTTTACAGCTTTAGTTTGTTATCTTTATAACTTCTTTAAATATTCACAAACTCAAACTATTTTTGTAGGTACTTTGACCACTCCATCCTCCACAGCGCCTACCCGTAAGAGGTAAAGTACCACCCAGCCTGTAATCAAGCCTGTGAAGAAAAAGAAATAAGTTACACCTCCTCCACCCCCACCTAGACGTAAGTCTCAGAGGCTGTCCACTATGCTTAGTCAATCAAAGGGAAAAATCAAATAGAAAGCAGTGGTGAAGATAGCAGATGATGATGAGAGTTCCAGTTCCAGCTCCAAGGAAGAGATATCAGGTTTAAACATGTTACTCTTTAAGCTTTCTTCTTATGTTAGTTTTATTTTTGATAACTAACAAGGAGAACTCCTCTCCTTCACCTTCTCCAAATGCATCCTCTCCAGTTTCAGCTGAGTTAGATCCTCTATTACCCCTAGAGATAGGCACATTACCTCCAGTCCCAACTTCATTACCCCTAGAGTTAGAGTCATTACCTCTAGGGTCAGATTCTTCTCCTACTGCTCATCTTTAGGTATGTACTTCAATTTCTTGATTTTTTTAGTTTGTGCATTTACGTACCCTTACACTTTGTTTATTACTGTTACAGGAAGTTGATTCTTGGTCCTCCATTGATGATGTTAAGATTGCTGTGGACTTTAGTTTCTTGGAGACTCCCTCCAAAGCTCTTTCCACTTCTTCTCCTTCTGATGAGTCTTCTATCAGCAAAGCCAAGGATGCATTGAAGACTTTGCTTAGTCTGGAGATGGGCACTCTCCAAAGGACTCAGAGATCCATATTTCTATCATCTCTTACTACTTTAGAGCATTATTTTAACTCAGCTACTATTACTTCCTTGAAGAATGAGATCACATAGAGCTTTTCTCGCTTGGATGAATTCAGTGCAGCTCATCTTACAGCTTCCAACCGTCTTTGAATTTTCTTCCAGGAGAAAGATTCATTTTCAGTTAGGCAGTTTAAGTTAAAGGAAATCAAAGGAAAAGAAATAGCATGCAAAGCAGCCTTTCTTCAGGTGAACTAGGAGATTGAGGAACAAGAGGCCAGGTTAACCACTTTGTGGTCCTAAAGAGATGATCTTCTTCAGAAAAATAGAGAGTTGGCTGCTAATTACAGGGATGTTTTCCAAGAATCTCAATCAATCAAAACTTCTTTGGAAGGCAAGAAGGACGCAGCCAAGGAATGGCTTAACCAAAAAGAAGAAGCAATGATTACTAAGCAGAAGTGTCTGGCTGTTTGGGAGGAGCTTCGAGGCTTTGAATTTGATTCTTTATGACCCACTCCCTTTTGTTTGTGGACATAATACTTCTGATATGTCTTGTGATTTGCTTTTGTACTGTACTTTGATGCTCTTTTTCTTTTTGAGCTGTACTAGTGATTACCATCCTTCATGGATGATAACTGTAGCATAATTATCACAGAACATATTTGCTTATTTTAGCTCTATTTCCTGTATGTTGTCACTTTCTATAGCATACAATGCATTACAACCATTCATTCGCACCTCCAAATATCCAATTTTTAGTAGAAATGTTACCGAAATTTTGAAAAATTAAAGAAAACACATCAAAATAATATTATAATTTTATTCAAAATCTCACACTTTATTTATTTATAAGTGGAATATAAAAGCCAACTTATAAAACAAAAAGAAATAAAAATAAAAACGCCACTAAAAATATAATGGCATAAGATTGGCCCTTGGCCAAAATATAATTATTTCAGCTTTTCCTCATTTCTCCCAAAGTGGGGAAATATTTCTTCAAGTATTTTCCATTAATAAATCTCTTATATGGTATTCCATCCAAACTTTCTAACCAGTAAGCATTTCCTTCTAGAACCTGATGTACTCTAAATGGCCCTTCCCAATTTGGAGACCATTTTCCCAATTCTTTATCTTTTGTTCCAGGTGGTAGAATGACTTTCCACACCAATTCTCCAACTTAAAATTTCTTCTTTCTAATTCTTTTATTGTAAAGTCTGGAGATCCTTATTTTCTGTACTAGCATACTGGTCAAAGCTTTAAGCCTTTCCTCATCCACACTTCCAAGCTCCATTATCATGGCTTCTGAGAATTGCTCAGGGGTTAGGTTGTTCTGTCTAGCTACTCTTAAAGATAGTACAGACACCTCTACAGGAAGAATAACATCATTTCTATATGTAAGAGCAAAAGGACCGGTGCCAGTAGCTTCCCTTTTAGAAGTCCTGTATGCCCATATAGTCTCAGATAGGATTCTTAGCCAATCCTTTGGATTATCCTCCAATATTTTTTCCAAGATTCCAATAAAGATTTTATTTGAAGCTTCTGCCTGACCATTAGCCTGAGCATCGTGAGGAGTGGAATTCAAAAGCTTGATGTTATAATCCTCCGTAAATTCCTTCATTTCCTCCCTTGT
>CATIWO010046073.1:0-14703 GCA_949673435.1 Macaranga tanarius
ATATAGAAAGAAATCAGAGGTTTCTTTAGTAAGATTCAGTTAATCAATAGGTTCATTGTAATGTTGATGGTCATGTGTGAACCCATTTTTAAGTTACTATAGAAGAATCAGCCAACAGTGTGGAATGAGTAGTGTTAGATAACCTTCAGTAAAATAAAAGAATACTTGCTCAATCTTCCAGTCTTGAAGCCCTCAAGACGTGGTCACACCTTAGTGCTTTATCTGGCCATTGAAAGGAATGCCATAAGGGCAATGCTAGCCCAAGAGTGAGAAGGAAGAGTTGAACACATTGTCTACTATTTGAGTAAAAAAAAGTTTCCATATGAAGAGAAGTACTATCCAGTTGAAAAGATCTATCTAGCCATGGTTTGGGTAATGAAGAAGTTGAGACACTACTTTTAGTCTAATAAGATCCAAGCAATTTTAAAGATGGATATGATTAAGTATCTTTACGGAGCACCTTCTTTGATAGACAAGCTGGCTAAATGCTTAGTACTTCTAAATTTAACGTAGAGTATCTCACTAAAAAGACAATGAATGAAAGAGCAGTCGCAGAGTTCCTAGCCTTGAATCTGATTAGTGATGATAAAGAAGTTGAATAATATTTTTTGGATGATATGATGTAGCCATCGAGGTGCAAGGATGGCAGATGTATTTTGATAGAGCTGTCAACTAGTTTGGAGATAGAGTTGGAGTAATCCTCATGACACCATACGAAAAAGTAATTCCTATGCCTAAAAGGCTCAATTTTAGGATAACAAACAATAAGGCAAGGCAAAATACAAAGCTTGCGCACTGGGTATGGAAGCTTTGACGGCTTTGGGAGTTTCAAAAGTGGAAATAAAATGAGATTCAATGTGTAGCACCCTCCAGTACTACATATACGTGTTCAAAATACACTTCATAAATATGGCAATATTAAAAACATAGTAAAAGTTAAGTGTATGTATATAATTCAAAATTTTATAATTACTACATTGAAAATACTTATTACATAATTCTCAAAATGTTAAAATACACATAAGTACTCTATTGCAAAATGCTTGAATACCATAATGATGAGGATGAAAATGACTGCATCAAGCTTTCCTCGAACCCACCTGAGCTCTTTACAGGGCAGATCTCAAATCTAGCTAACTATATCCTGAAAACCATAATTGCAAAGGAATGAGCTTACGACTCAATAAGCAATTATTAAGATAAGTATACATATAATATTTCTCAAGAACTAATTAAAGGAAAATAAATAAATTAGCTAAAATATAGACTACACGGTCTGGAACACGGCCATGTGTCGACCCATGTATCTCACTGTCCAAAATACCATATATAGACACAACCAAGGTTTTTTCATGTCTTTGCCCATGTATTTCTCTGTCCAAAATTCAACATACATACACAGCCAAGGACATGCCCGTGTCTTTTCCCATGTATCTTACTGGACAAAATTTCCACATTAAACATGCCTATATCTCAACACACGGTCTGAGACATGCCCGTGTTTCCGCCTGTGTCCGCCACCTGAAATTCAATTATACAAGTATCCAACAATTCACAACAATTTCTCAAAAGTATAACGTCAAGAGAAACCTAAAGTTGTTAATATAAATATATATGGGTGCATATAATTCATTATCTACACTCCACCATAATCATCACGTTCACCTTTAACACAAATCATCCATTTCAAGTAATCCATAAACATAATTCTCTCATTCAATATATATGCAAATATAGTGCAAAAATGCATGTTTATACAAGTTAGTATCCGGCCGGAGTTCTCAACACACGTCATACATGTTTCACACAAAACTCACTTTTTCTTTTTCATATACAAGTGGCCATTCTTGAGACACTCTACCCAGCTCAGTCTCAGATCTCACACGTTTACATTTCTCATATGAATAAATGAATGGCCACATCTGAGTCTCTCTGCCCAGCTCAGTCTCATATATCTCATAATCAATGGAGGCTCTCTGCCCAGCTCAGTCTCCACTATCACATATTTTTTTTCAGTGGAGGCTCTCTGCCCAGCTCAGTCTCTACTATCACATGTAATTTTTTATTTTGTTTTTCACATTCCTCACATCAATCAATATGCACATGTATTCATCATTCTCACAATAATACATGTATAACCATACCACTTCAAGTGGCTTGCATTATTCATAATTCCATACCACCTCAAGTGGCTTGCATTATTTACAATTCCATACCACCTCAGGTGGCTTGCACAACATATGTGCCACTGTTCACAATTCATTACAAAACATTCTCATATTCATAACATCAACATACACAATTATAAACGGAGAATATACCATTCATATACTAAAATATACCAAAAGTATACTAAAATTATGGATCATAAACTGAAAATATACCATATATATATATATCATTATTGCCACCATGAATGGCATACACAAATCAACATAGTTAAATAACTATAGTTACTTGAAAATCAATATATGTCAGTATTATGCTAACAATTACTTACCTCAAGCCTTCAACTCCTTCAAAAGCAAAGATCTCCTAGTGATTGGTATCTCCTCTATCCTTGTAAATGTTTACACATAACTACATAACAATACCACACAACAGGCAAGACTCTTGCATCCAACTCAACTAAATGCAACTAGGTACAACTTGATTTTCAAGGTTCAATGAGTCCAAATAATTCACACACATGTCCAAAAATCATAAAAATAATAATGAAGCTAGACATATGAGTTTACTTCCAATTCCAACTATAATTACTTAAATTAAACATGTATGGAATAAATTATAGATTTTTGATTAAATCTGGGAAAAACAAAGCTGACAGCAAGAGCAAGAAAATGTCGAGCTCTGCCAGACAACTTTAACTGCAATTTTAGCTCAAGGTCAAAACATAAATTTTATAGAGAACTCATTAAGGTTTCTATAGCATTAAACTTTGCTAAATTTAGAGTTCTAGAACTCTAGATATCACCATCTAACCAACACACTAGAAAAATTCACAAATCAGCCTATATGCTACTGCTGGCATGTTTGATGCATAAAGTTCATGATGCTCTTAAGAATCATAGACACCTCCTAAAATCACCAAATTTATACAGACTCTATATATATGGGTCTAATTTTATTCTCATCTAAAATCACATAATTAGCATATATAGAGAATTAATTATGGATTTTTAAGTCTATTCGGGTATAACAGGGCATCAGCATGAGTAATAAAATATCTGGCCTTATTCAACCCTCTTAACAGTAGATTCAATCTAAGCACAAAACATAAACATTTTATAGGGCTCTCTAAAGTTTCCATGGACTCAAACTATGCTTAATTCGGAGCTTTATAGCTCGAGTTAGAGCAATAATAAAAAGACTAAAAAATAGAGGACGCATACTAGAATTTCCCTAAAATCACAACTCAACCAAAATCAATCAAATACATAAATAAAACATACCAATTAGGAATTCAATGTATATAAGACCTCCTAAAACTTCCTAGATCAATTGTTTACTAGCTTGATCAAGATCAAAAGCTCTCCAAAAATTTATCAAGAAACCCTCTTCTTCTCTACACCAAAAATCTCTACACTTCTACACCACCACACTCATATATACACATACATAACACTCACCCAATCGAACTTCACCAAATACCCCCTTCTAAAGTCTTCTCCCTTAATAATGAATAATTATCAATAATAATACTAATAATAATAATATTAAAACTAGATAATTATAACTAAATATCTCTATAATAACTTATTGCCTCCTTAATAAAATGACATTAATTCACAATAGCCCTAAACTTTCAATTGTGACAATTCACTCCAAACTCTTCTTACAATATAGTCCCTCTCGACAACTCAAGTGTATTCATAAACTTAAATAAAGTCCAATATCTAACATGCATAAAATGAAATTCATACGTCATAAATACATATGCTAAAGGGCGGGTGTTACATAGTGCTTGTGATCAATTAGACAGCTGAAGAGTAGGACTTAAGAGAACCTAACCTGAAGCCTTACAGGAAGCATCTTTAGAGATTAGCCTAGTGCTTTTAGAGATGCAAATTCATCCATTTGCTTCCCTGGCATTGATGTTTGAAGGCCCAGCCAAAATGCCTTTAAAACCTTTAATTATAATGCAGTCAATATAATAGTGGTATAAATAAGAAGTGGTTATGGAAATGAGAATAGATGAGAAGCCATAGTACTATGATATTTAGAGGTACTTAGCTAATAGAGAGTATCCGGACGGTGTTAGTAAAAATAATAAAGTAGTGCTTAGAAAATGGTAATGGGTTTCTTTTCGCATCAGGGAGTCTTATATAAGAGAACCTCAGATGGGATGCAACTTAAATATTTAACTAAAGAAGAAGCAAAGAAAGTGGTGGAGGAAGTGCATAAAGGAGTATGTGGACCGCACATGAATGGGAGAGCTCTGGCTTGAAAAATCATGTGATTAGGATTCTTTTGAATGACCATAGTTCAAGACTGCACTAGATATATAAAAAGGTGTCATGAGTGCTAAATACAAAAAGACGGTAGCCATTTACCACCAACAGGATTATGCACAATGTCCTCACCTTGGCCTTTTATAGCATGGGGTCTGGACATTATCGAAGAAGTTCATCCGATGGCTTTAAATGGACATAGATACATTTTATTGACAATAGACTACTTCATTAAGTGGGTTGAGGCTGAATCATTCTCTAAATTGCAAAGCAAATTGCCAAGTTCATCGAGAAGAATTTATTTTGTCGTTATGGGATACCTCATCATATAGTATAGGACAATGGAGTGCAATTCCAAGGAAATGGTGTAGTGGAAGTAGCAAATAAGAGCATTAAGAAGATCCTGGCTAAGATGATGAAGACTCATAAAGATTGGGCAAACTTTTTGCCATATGTCCTCTGGGGTTATCAGATAACTATAAGAACTGTAACAAAAGCCACACCTTATTCCTTGTTATACGGATCAGAAGCAGTCTTACTAGTGGAAGTGGAAATGAAGTCACTAATGGTTGTAATGTAAGCAAAGGTACCTGAAGCAGAATGGGCTAGACAAAGACATGAACAATTAACCCTAATCCACAGTGAGAGGTTAAGGGCATTACACTGCACCCAACTCTATCAGAGATGCATTACCAATTCATTCAATAAGAAAGTTAAGCCTGGAGATGATAGAGCATATGGTTAGGTTTTGAAGCAAACCAGGCAAACCATCCCAGACCCAAAAGGGAAATTCAAGCCAAACTGGAAAGGTTCGTACTTAGTTAAAGTAGTGTTATCGAAAGGGGAATTTAAATTAGTGGATTCTGAAGGGAATGAGTTCTTTGAACGAGTTAATATGAATCGTCTCAAGCACTACTATATCTAAAAAAAAGCTTAATCAGGAAAGCTAAAAAAGGATGGTTAAGGGAAAATTAGCAATAAAATATTTGATTAGAAAATTCGAGAGGGCTAGCTAAGAATAGGGGTACTATCATTTTGAAATACTTAAAAAGTGACCATGCCATTAGTAAATGTTAAGTCAATGCACCTGCGAATGGAT
Source organism: Macaranga tanarius (assembly GCA_949673435.1). Classification (NCBI taxonomy): domain Eukaryota; kingdom Viridiplantae; phylum Streptophyta; class Magnoliopsida; order Malpighiales; family Euphorbiaceae; genus Macaranga; species Macaranga tanarius. Next base: position 5,551 of record CATIWO010046073.1, read on the forward strand.
GATGAATATGTCATATATGCATGCAATGTATTGTCTCACGATGGCCACATAATGACAAATAAGAAAAAAAAATAACAAGTAGATATAGAAAGATTTCAACATATCATGTCTATGTTTTCATGTTCTGTATATCTTAAGTTTCTTATAGCATAGTTAGTCAACGGATCAATACATATGAAGCTAAATCATAGTCTAAATAGCCTAATCAAACACACTTATAGGAAGAAGAAGAAGAAGACGATGAAGTACATAAAAAGAAAAAAGTGACTCTTGATGTAACCTATTCCTTATAAGCATCATTAGTGACAATGTCCCAGTAGCTAGTGGTGAAGTAATAAATAACCCTACATGACCATGTGGCTCTGATATGATCAATGAAGCATTGAGCACCCCGCTGAGTTAAGAGACCTCCTCTGAACTGCACAAACTCATAGGGAATTCCATGTCTCTCTTTATATTGTGTACACAAGTATGAAGGAGAGTAATGGGTGCAAGGCCTGAAGCCAGAAATTGAAATGTAGCCAGTGTATATCATCAAGGTGACCTGCTCGAGTCTTCACCAAAGACAAGTCCATCGTATTACAATATCTGAGATAGTACTCATCTAGGTGCATCACTCCTCAGGCATTATGTGTATCAATGGTTTGCCTTATATGCTACTAAGTCACCTCTTCTGATGGCATCTAGGCCCGTACCTCTATAGATAACCTGAAGGAGGCTCTAGAATACTCAGCTTCTCCTGTAGCCAGATCTGAAAAGGAACTATTGTGAGAGCCTAGCTAAGTTTAAAATCCTTTAAAAAAGGCGGCTTAGGCAAAAAAAGAACAAAATAAATAAAAAAGAAGAGGAGTAAAAGAAAAAAGAGAACCTAGCTAAGTTCGAAAAACTTTGAAAGAGAGCAGCTTAGGCAAAAATGAAAAAAATAAATAATAAAAAGAAGAAGATGTATGCCTAGAGAAGTAATAAGTTGCCTGTAAAGTGAGTGCATCTAATCAACACACACGTCATCAAAATCCTAGATAGTTTTAGCCAAGATAAGATGAAAAGGAGTCACTTTATGCTCGATGCCTCCCATAACGCCTAGAATGTTATAGTCACCAAGTCCATCAGTGGATACAATCAAAGATTACTAAAAGAAGTAGTAGGATAGTAACTGATCCTAAGATAAACTACCTTGCTGCTGGACCTTAAAAGCAACTAAATTTTGAGAAGGAACCAATCGTCTCTCTGGGGTGACGAGAGCATCTAGGGCATGTAGGTCTTTTTGGGGTGATGAGAGCATCTACGGTATATGGTATTAGATCTAAGAACGTTGATCCTTAGCCAAGATAAATGAACTCCCTATCAATAAACATCATGCCCTCAATGGCAGTAGTTGCCTATCTAGCTATTGTACTGAACTCCTTATATAAGGGGCATAATTCCTAACAACTAAAGTGGAAAACATGCTCTTAAGGGTCCTAAAATGATATAGTTATATGTAGAAACCCACAGTCAAGTAAGACATGCTGGAGAGTCCTAAAACATAACATTTTGAATGGCTCTAGACTCCTCTAATTGGCTAGAAAAGCACCTAAAGGTAGCCCTTCAAGTCTTGTAAGCTAGCCTCCGTCATAATGCCTACATAAGCACCAAAGTCAAAAACCCCTGAAAAATGTAAAAACTTCCAAAATTCACTAAAATAAATGCTGACCTCAAAATCAAACTAAAGAGAATAGTAAAATACTTAGAAACCTCACTAAAATCTCAAATACACCCAAAATAACGCCAAAAGCCTCAAAATTAGCCTATTACACAAAAGACCTTTACATAGCCACCAACCATGCCATGGGCGTGTGCTCATAGGCATGTGTGCGTGGCCATTGATTCCATGGCCACACACCCATTATGCATGAGCATGCACCCATAACCCCTTCTGTTACCCTTTTTTCATGTTTTTTTCTACTTTTTGGGTACAACGGGGGATATTCCCATGCATACTTATCTTTAAATAATGTTGGGGCAAGGCTAAGGCAAAATGCATGCAGATGTGAAGAAAAAGTACGTACAAAGGGCAATAAACTATAGCAAACCATATGAATATATACAAACAGTGTGAATTAATATATCAGTGCAAATATACAGTGCAGTAATCGTAATCTCTAGTGCAAGTATAATAAAGGGCACGAATACATTAGATATCCTATCTCTAAATAGTAAAATCATCTCTAGGGTCCTGATCGCCTGCCCTACTACCACTAGGACTTGCATCTATGCATATGGGTAGTACAGATGCATCTCTTATAGTTGGTGCTCTAAATCCTCAACTCAAGTTTGGTAATTGCAGATCTTACTGTGATAGGAATATGTCTGAGTCTCATAATGCGTGACCTGATTATGCCACCCTCAATCTCTATAGAATACTACCTTTGCACAATACATTTAATTCATTAGCATTTACATCACCATTTTATAAACATAAATTGATAGGAAACATACACATGTGTCCGAAAATGACTCCAGATGGAAACTCTAAAGATCTGAGGCATACCAGTACAGCTACTCCACCATCGTCCTTGGCACCTTCACGAAAGGAGTGGAAATGATAAAGACTCATGGTCAATATAGAAAAAGCAAATGCAAAATAAGAATAGAAAGCTCATGTGGGTGGTCTCAGGATATACAAAACTCAATGGGGTAATATTAGATGCACTGTTGAGTTTATCACAAGGGTAAAAGTAAATGCCCCATTGGTTTTCACAAGGACCATCGATAAGTCTTTGTGATAAGCTCAGCCTTATAGATCTAAACCTTAGACTATAGGGACAAAAGGCCTCTCTAGCTTACCCAAAATAATCCCCCAAAGAAAGTAGAAGTGCCTAGAGCAGGAACATAAGACCAGTACCTCCTGATGAAACAGTCAAAGTAGCAGCCAATGCAGGGGCCAACGCAGCCATTATAGAGGCAGTAGCAGCAATTAATATGGAGGCAGAAGTAGCCCACTACCTATTTGGCATACACTGTAATAGAATAAAATAGGTAAGTAAATAAAGACACACTGATTGAAACTAATACTACCTCTTTGGCATACACTTACCCTAGGAACGCTGAAACTAGAAGTTGGCTCCTCAACAGGGGATCCCTTAATCTAGCATCCACCACGTTGATCGGTTGTGAAAACACCCTCATTGCATAAGAGACGGAAAGAGGCTTTAAGAACTGGAAGCCATTGTAGCTGATGGAGGCCAATAGTCGCTCCTCCTTTGATAACTCAAACCCTTAAAATATGCTCTCGGGCGGTGGTAGGGGTGCTCTCCTTCTAAGGCTATTAGACCACCCTAAGATGTGCTTACCCAAGTAACAAGCGCAGTCTATTGGAGTCACTAAGAGCACCCTCTGACCATGCCTAACGTAGGTAGCTCGCATCACATCATAATAAGCATTAGGATGTAAGCCCACCACCGAAGGTCAATCTACAAGATAAAAAGAAAGTTAAATAAATAATATGAGAAACTAAAGCAAAGAATAAGTAAGTTTACAGAAACATACCATGTCCAATGTTAAAGAGATGAGTATATCCCTTGTAACCTCTATGTGCATCTTCTATCTCATCACTAGAAAATGAGGGAACCAGTTAGCAGCCTAACTTGGGATCATAGGGAGAAGAAGAATCCCCAACTCATAAGCCCAAAGCTGCACGAAACATAATTAGTCAATTTAAAAGAAAGCCGGGTATAAAAATGATAATGAAGCGAGAGGATGAAGGAAACTCACATCAACGACCAGTGGAAGCCAATAAACTCTTGAGCACCCATGACATCCATCATCTAAGCCATGATAAAGGTATCTAAGGGTAGAAGACCCCTAGTCATACTGTGATAACACATCCAGGTCTCTTAACAGCAGTAGAATCCACACATCGGTAGTGTTGTTCATGTTTGGGAACATGAATGCACTAAGCAACATGAAAATAAAACAACAGGCAATCTGTTCTATGGTGATCAAGCTGACCTCTATAAGTACGAAGTAATCAGACACCAAGGTGGTGTAAAGGACTCAACTATTGCTACCTCTCTTAAAAGTGACATTGAAATCTAATAGATCACAAGTTAATCTCTTAGGGTCCTCCGAAATCTTAATGGTAACCCTGGCTCTGACCAATAATAGTTTTATAATGGCAGTGAAGTTGAAGGGCGTGATGGTCATCTCCTTGAAAGTAAAGTGGAAAGTGTGGGTACAATCTGACCACCTCTCCAGTAATGCCATAAAGACAACACAACTCATCTTGAGGATTCCCCAATGCCTCTCAAGCTATCAAAGAACCCATCAAAGCTGAGACCCCTGATACGAGCCCTCACCAAAATAGGAAGCTTTTTATAGAAGAATGACATGGTAGATAGACTATCGGAAGAGTGTAGGCAAGGCACAGACTATGAAATAATAAAATAAAATCACTCAGAGGGAAGTCTTTTACTAAAAGCCTTTTCCATTCCATTTCTTTTTCATGAATAATCTTGTGTGAACTAATCCTTCTTTATTTCTATTTCATTTTTTCTGTGTATAATCAAGTAATCAACTCCCTATTGCATAAGCATGTAAAGTCAAATAATATCTCTTTCACGCATGAATAGTTATACACCATTTCTCACTCAATACATCATATGTGAAGGCATTTGATCCATTTACTTACATAATTAGATTTAGGCCAAATGCATAGTTTTACCCCTAAACTTTATATGATTAACCTTTGATACCTTTCAACTTTTTTATTATTTTCTATTCAACTTTTAAACTTTTATTTTGAACCTATTTAACCCCTACAATACATAAAATTAACATATTTTATAAATTAACATTAATATTTTGTTGGTTGTTGTTGGATTGTTGTCCTTCAGTGATTGTTGTGCTTGCCTTCTTTATAGTCCGTCAACTTCATGCAGAAGCAAAATTCCCCATTGAATGTCGCCATGATTACCTTCAGTAAATTTATGCTACTTGAGCGTCTTTTGGATTTCCTCTAGCAACGCTACAGCCTCTGTTGTTTTTCTCCAGTTACCTCCAGAAGATTCTTGCTTCAATTCAAAGTTTTCTTTCCTCAATCAATTTTAAACGGGCTGGACCTTGATGCTGAGCTTCATTTGGGCCTCGATTTTAATTGCAAACCCAAGATTATATTTGGGTATAAACAATTCCCCCCGCATATAATTAGCTTAGGCCAAACAATGCTAATTTATATGGAAAATTTTACCTCTCTCTCTTTTATTTTTCACTTTCATGCTCTTTTTCTCTATCAAGAAGAATGCCTAGGCCCAAAGTTCAATTTGTTGAATTCACCAGGCATTTTTACCAAGTCGTTCAGCCTCAACTTTATGCACAGGCTCGGCTCGAAAGGCAACAAAAATAAGCCTAAGAACGGGTTTCAGATAGACAGAATTTGGCCAACAAATATTATGCAGATCCGGCTCCAGTTGCAAATGAACTTCCCTCTAAAAATTCATCACACCAAATTTCAAATTCTAGAGGTAATCAATTTTCTTATACAAAATCTTCTAAAAACCCTATAATTTCACCTTTCTCCAGCTTAAATTTTCAGGAGTCAGTTAATCAAAAACCAAAACCATTTGATTTTCCTTCCTTCCCCTCTTTCTTTCCTCCCCCTCTTCCTTCTTCTTCCTCTCCCTCACACTCACCGGCTGCCTCCTTTCTTACTCTCACTACCGCTGCCATATGGACCATCACCGTTGCTACCGATCATCGCGACGCCGCCGGAGAAGACTGCGATGCCACTGCCTGCACTGCTGCCGGCCATCGCGATGCAACTAGCATCGCGCAAAGCCTTTTACGCGTGAACGTTGCCTCCTCGCCAAAACACTGCTAGCTCAACCGGACCGTCGCATGCTGCTGCTCCGCTCATCGCCGGTGCTGACGAGGGTAGCAACGCCACTACTGCTACCTCTAAAGCTGCTGTCGTCGACTTCCACAGTAAGAAGAAGGCTGAAGTCGACCGAACCGAAGTTACCCAGACTAATCTCGACCTAACCAAATCGGACTGAACCAGAACTAGTTTTGCATCTGGCTTAAGCTCTTTTCAGCTCGGTTTTGCCAATTTCTCTACTTCTTCAGGGGCTTTTGGATCTCAAAAATCTGTATTCAAAGTTTACAGCAGAAAGAAACGTAAACTTCTTTACAACTCCTGTATTTCATTTTACTGCAAGCTTGATATTTAAAACTGTATTATTGAGCATTGGTTGTGGTTGAATTTTGAATGCATATATAGCTTATGTGCAGGTTAATTGCAAGTAATTGTAAAAACTGTATGTTAAAAATATAGGGGAGATGCTGTCCAATTTTCACCGTAAATTTCGGTGAATTTGTAACTTTTAATGTATTAATACAAAACTATTCTTACTGCATTCAAGACCAGTTTTGTATAGTTTTACACATGTGGACCATAAAATTAATCATTTTAGCAATTAATGCCAAAGATAATTAATTTTATCAATTTTTGGCGTTAATTAAAGAAATTACCTAAATAATATCTTTTAACTTAGTCAAAATAATTCTTTAAAGCCAATTTCTTGTTATTTCTTTTAGGAAATGGCTTTTTAAAAAATTCTTATTTAATTCTCACCCTTGCCTAAGATATTTTTTGCCTTATTTCCCCTAAAAATTATTCTCCATCATTATTTAGCATTATTTTGCCAAACACATGTGTCTTAATTTCACAAACTTTTAGAGGTAATCAACATTTTACAACATTTTAACCATCAGGAGGCCAATATAGTAGCCCATTACCTCCAGTTTTCCTCCAACAAATTTTTGCTTGATCTATCATTTTTGCATGTTCTAAATTTTCTGCACTACCCAATTTTGTGCATTTCCTTCAAGAATTCCGGAAAATTGGACGAGATGGCTTCTTCATATTATTTTGAGTCATTACCCCTACACTTCCTTTAGCAAATTTTGCTTTTTAAAGCTATTTATGCTTCCGTGAATATATATGCAATTATTTCCCCCTTTAAGGAAATGAATTACCTCTATTTCTTTTACCGAACTCTTAACCCAACATCAACATTTGATTTATTCCATGCTCAATCTCACCTTTGATTTATTTAACTTGCCTTTATTGGTTTCGTAATGGTAATTTCTTCACTATTTCCTTTAACTTTTCAGGCAAAATGACCAAAGAAGCTGCTGGTTCTTCTATACATTCTTCTTCTGAATTACATGCCACTCAGCAGGTAAAGATTCTTCTAGTCATCTATATTGAATTCCTGTCTTTTTCACACTTCCTAATAATTATTTTTCAATATGAACAGCCACGACCTACCTCTCCTCCATTCTCTCAATTTACTGATAAAGAACTTAACAAATGGGAGGTACTTACCTATGCTTGAATCACTTCTTTCGTACTCACAATAACTTCTTTAACCACCTACTTTTTTTCCTTTCAGGGAGTAAAACTCAGCTTGATAAAGGATGTTTCCCTTGATAGTTGTCCTCCCTATCTTCAAATATGGTACAGTACTTTCTCTTGTTCATTCACTCTCTCTTTCATCAATCAATCTAATCACATGCTTTCTTGCAGGTCATTTTATTATAAGCATCCAGAGGGAACTCCTTTGACCCTTATTCCTAGAGCTCCTTCCACAATCCCTAATGAGGGTCCTTCTCTTCCCTATCTGAGTCCTTCTTCAGATGTATTATACAGCCAAAATAACCTCGAAGATCCTTCCACTTTTATCAGGTCATGGATCAGACCTATGGAATCTTGGAACCAGTGGATTGATAGGTTAGCTCCTTCATTTGAGAACCTCTGGTTCAGGCTTGGAATACTACAGCTGATTCATAAATATAAAGAAAAGAATGATTACCAAGCCTCTCTAATTAGTGCAGCTTTGCGTTTCTTATCTCTTTCATCCAACTGCTTCATTTTTCCTAGCGGGCATATGACTGTCACCCTCCTAGATGTATTCATGCTCACAGGTCTTCCAATTCTTGGAGATGACATGGTCTGTTTGATTGAAGATTCTTTCATTACCCCTAGGTATTATGATAGCTATAGCAGTTTGATAAATGAAGTCAAAGATGGTGAACCCACTTTTGATGAACATGTAGACTTTCTTTGGGTTCTTTTGTGCAAATTCATTTTCTGCCCTCCTTCTGCAAAGCCTACTTTGGAGTACCTCCCCTTAGCTTATGCTCTAGCTGAAGGTGAACATTATGCCTTAGGTTCAATCCTTCCGGAAAACTTCTATTTCAACCTAGGCAGATGTCTCAGAGAGCCTTTTGGATATATAAATGGTAGTGTATGGCTCTTACATGTTTGCTTACTTCCCTGTCTTTCAAAGCAACCATGCTGCCCCTCGTTTGTCTCATTCACTTGACCCAGGTTGCACCTTGATTACTCAAACCTGCTCTAGGAGACACTAAGAAATATACTGGCACCTTTTTGCTTTGAAGCCTAAAGAGAAGCCTTCTTATCTCTATAAGGCCTCTGAATTTCTTGGCCGACCTAGATGGCTTCATCTTTTCCCCAATTCTCTCATTGGAGTCATAGAAACTCAAGTTTTCTGTCAGGCCACCACTCCTAGGCTATTTTCAATTGGGGGAAGGTTTGCCCTTAGCTCCGTAGGTGGTACCTCCTTATCCTTTGAGAGATATATGTCCTTCTTGGTCAGCCATCAGTCTGGCTTAGAGCTTTCCATCCCTCCTTCTTCAGATCCTCTGGTTTTTTCCTCTTTCATAGATGACCTAAAATCATGTACAAAAGCTGACATAAAGAGGATGAGGGATAGTTTGCAACATCTTCACTTTCATGTTTCTCCCACGGACTCTGAGCATACCACTGCTTATGACAAGTGGTGGCAGATGAGAATTAAGGAACTTGTTCCTCGTCCAGGTGAGAGTATATTTATAGCTTTAGCTTGTTATCTTTATAATTTTCTTCAAATATTCATAAACTCAAATTATACTTACAGGTACTTTGATCACTCCATCCTCCACAGCGCCTACCCGCAAGAGGCAAAGTAGCACTCAGCCTGCAACCAAACCTGTGAAGAAAAAAAATAGGTTCCACCTTCCCCAGTACCACCTAGACGCAAGTCTCAGAGGCTGTCCACTATGGTTAGTCAATCAAAGGGAAAAAGCAAGGAGAAAATAGTGGTAGAAATA
>CATIWO010046079.1:0-16428 GCA_949673435.1 Macaranga tanarius
AAACCGACCAAGAGAAAATTGTGACCTAACCGAACTAGAGGAAAAGCTGAAATTAACCAAACTGACTCAATTTGGTTCGGTTAATTAGTTCGGTTTTCAATTTTTTTTACTCACCCCTACACTTGGCAATCAGGGATTGGATAGCCTAGCAGTTTCATATCCACGTCAGCTCCAGCTCCTCCTAAACCGACCAAGAGAAAATTGTGATCAAACCAAACTAGAAGAAAAACCGAAATTAATAAAACCGACTCGGTTCGGTCGGTTATTCGGTTAACCAATTTTATTTTTTATTCATTAATTTATAATTTTTTAATGCTTATTCTTTAATTATATAACAAAAAAATATATTTTTATTTATAATTTTAATATTTATATATATTTTTTTCTAATTAATATAATTTATTTAATATTTTTACAATAAATATATATTTAAGTAGGTTGGTTCGGTTATTTTTTAGTTTTTAAAATTAAAAACCGAAACTGAACCGAACCAGTCGGTTATATATTGTCAAAAATCGAAATCGAACCGAACCGGTATTTTCGGTTTTTAAAATTAAAAACCGAAATTGAACCAAACCAGTTGGTTATATATTGTCAAAAACTGAAATCGAACCGAACCGAACCGGTCGGTTCGGTTTTTGGTTTTTTTGTCACCCCGACACGTGGCAATCAAGGATTGGACAGCCTGACAGGTTCGGGTCTACGTCAGCTCCAGCTCATCCTCGTCGGCCGGAAAACGGTTTTGGGTACTTTAGTGAAACCTTAACAAAATGTTGGTCATTTTTGTTAAACGTTTTGAAAGTTGGATACTTTAATGAAACTTTAACCAAAAGTTGGGTACCGTGAGTGAAAATTACCCAATAAATTTGTTTGATAACTATAAATGCTGAAAATCATAAAAGTGATTAATTTTACCTATTTAACCTTGTGATATTAACAAGTGAGTAATAATTTTTTAAATAATAAGGATACAATAGTCAATCTAATAAAAAAAATTTAAAACCTAACAACTTAATGTGTTCTATAGATATTTTAAGTCAAAAGTTTTAACTTATTTTTTTAAGTGCTGAATATATTAATTTTTAGCATTAAGTGTTGTGTTATCAAACACCCACTGAGTCCTATTAGTTTATAAATATTTACTAGTTAGTCCTTCTCCTTTAAATCAAACATAATGTGCTTATGTGTCATTTTGACCCTATAAATTTGAGACATGTATGCAGCCAACTTATACCTCATTGCCATGTCATCAATCACATCTTCTTCCTCCTTTCTCTTATTTCATTAACACCTCTATCATCCATCCATCCCATTTATCATCATTTTCTTTAACAGCTAAAGCCTTCCAAACAGTTTTTATGCATCAACAATGTTATTCGCACATGGTGGCTAGTAGAAAACACTCATCTAAGCAAACACAATACACATAAGAAAATAATTACCAAAACTGCAATTTTTTTCTAAGGATAATGACACCACAAGTCCTATAGATTTTCAGAATTTATAATTAAGTCTTAGAACTACTTTTTTTAAAAAAATTGATTCCTATTAGTTTTTACATAGTTACTCATTAGTCCTTCTCCGTTAAATCAAATGGAAAGTACTTATGAATTATTTAGACCCTACCAATTTAAGACATGTATGCAACCAACTCATATCTCCTTTCCATGTCATCAATCACATCTTCTTCCTCTTCCATCAACACCTTTTTCAAAACCACCACAATTATTGTTCATAATAAAAATTATAAAAAAAAATCGAAATACCATCACCACCATTGATAGTGGCATGCTTAAAACATCTAATAATGTAATAACAACACTGCCACATTCATCAGTGTTGTTACAGAGAATGTCAAAATGGTAATGCATGCATTTTATGAACTTTAACTTTTCTGATTCATCCTCTTGCACCTTAGTTGTAAGATAATATTAGATTAGCTTAGCTACTATCTCTAAGCAAAGTGCAAAAGATCATATTTAAAGATTTGATCCTTTGTGTTAATAAAAGTAACTCATATTCCAAAAAATATAAAATACATTTGTGTCTGCAATGTGGACCAAAACAACATTATAAAAAATGAAATATAGCAAAATCTAAATTGTAAAACGACAAACAATGCAAAGTATACCCTAACAACATACACAAATGCACAATAATAATTTACTAATAATAATGACAATTATTACTTTGTAAGCTTCTCTTCTCTATAATCCTTTACCATTTGTTGCTTCATATTCTCCTTCTAAACATTGTCTTCTCTCCTCCTTCCATCATCATTAACACCACCACTAGTCGTAGCTTTCTTTGCCAGATATCTCCTTATTTACTTCTCTCAATTTGAAATTTTTTCTCCTCTCTCTCTTTCTCTCACACACACAATTTCTTGTACATTGTGTCCGGAGAATGCTAATTTAAATATCTAAATGACTTTAAATTCTCCATTTGGTTTATTTCAAACAATTTCAATTTTTCTCAATCGACTTAAGTTATCGAATCAGGTGAATAACATTGGATGATGATGATGGTGATGCAAGAGGTGGTAAAGGTGATTTTTTTTAATGAATTTTTTTTTTGGAAAGAAATGGGTTTGTAGAAAATTAAAAAGGAAAGATTGGTGGGTTTTGAAGAAGATATTAAAATTCTGGTAGAATGAGGAATTTTGGAAGTAAATAAGGAAAGAGAAGTTGGTTTTGAGATTGATGTAGACATGGTTATTATGTAATTGAAGCAAAGAATTCTAGTTCTAGATAGTGAACAATGATGGTATTTCAATTATTTTTTTTATAATTTTTCTTATGAACAATAATGGTAGAGATTTTGAGAGAGATGTTAATGGAAGAGGAGGAAGAAGATGTAGTTAATGATATGGAAATGAAGTATGAATTGGCTGCCTATATGTCTCAAATTTATGAGGTTTAAATGACACATGAGCACATTCCGTTTGATTTAACAGAGAATGACTAATAAGTAACTATTTAAAAACTAATAGGACTCAATTAAAAAAGAAGTTATAAGACTTAATTGTAATTTTTAAAAAATTATAGGACTTGTGATGTCATTGCCCCCTTTTTTTTTCCAGAACTTATAAGCAAGAATTAAGAAATAACTACCAAGAATTCATTTTCTTGTACAAATAGAAACAAAAAAAAAAAGAACTATTTTTGCTTAGATTACAAAAGAAAAAGAAAAAAAGTGTTTTTCTTTTGTCTAAAAGTTTCTCTCCATATGGCAGAAAAATAGCAAGTTTCAAAATCAAAAGCAATAACTGCACCAGTACGCCCGCAATAATAACTCTGTTACCAAGGCCACTTACGAATGCTCTTTTCACTGGTGGATTTAGTCTTACTCCTATGACTCTTGTCTCTTTTTTTTTCTATAATAACTACCTTGGCTCTGATTGTCACTATTTTTCTCAACTTTTTGATGTTGCTATGGCTTCTTCAATTACTAAGCCTTCTTTTTCCTACTACTAATAATTCTTCTTCTTTTACTATTAAGTAGGTTGGACCCTCTTCAGCACTTATCTCAACATTTTATTTGCATCTTCTTCATAAAATAAACATACAAGCAAATCCAAAAAGTATAAAAGCAACGAGTAAAACAAGTATTAGCATTGCAATTTCCATATCAATTATAAAAAAATAATAAAACAACTAACACAAATAAAATAATCATAATCATCAAAGAAATTAAATTAAAAAAACCTTTTTTAAAAAAATTCTAATTTCATCAATTTAAAATAAAAACTAAAAATACCATACCTTTCTAATGATTGAAACACAATAGAGTTATTGTTAATCTTTGTTGACAATGAAAAAAGAGAAGACAAGAGAAGAGAATAGAATATAAGAGAAGAGAAGAGAAGAAAAGAGAAGTTAGCCGCTGCTCATGATAATTTTTTCTTTTTTTTCAGATGGTATTTAGTTTATTGATGATGCAGTGAGCGAGTGTAGAATTACACAAAGCTAGTACACAGCTAAACTTTAAAGAAAATAGACAAGTTTTAATAAACAAAAACTTAAACAAACTTGAGAAAAAATTTTGATATTATTGATAGATGAATTATAAGAACATAGGTCACCTATTTATAGGGAAACAACCCATTTACTATATAGAAAATAAACTAAAATCTTAATTAAGATAGGAAAGTCAAATCCTAGCTAAGGTAGAAAAACTAAAAGTGAAATAAAATAAAATAAAATAAAATCTCAAATAAAATAGAAAGTAAATAAAATAAATCTAAATCTTTGACTAAAATAGGAATAATAACTTTAGATCTTATGGGTTGCACATTTGGGCTTATATATATATATATATATATATATATATACATATATGGTCTATGTATGAGTCAATTAGATATTCTACATCAGTTTCCTTCCACTTGAGAAAAATATGATCTCAAGTTGTTTGGAATATCTGGATACAGTGGCTCATTAGATGAATTGAAGGGGTAAATATCAGAAACATTAAACGTCTTGAAAATTTCCATACTGTGTGGTAAATCAACAATATATACATTATCATTGATCTTTTTTAGAATTTTTATAAGGACCATACTTCTTAGGCTGCAACTTGCTGTAAATGCCAACTGAAAATTGCTCCTTTTGCAGAAAAACCATTACCATATATCTACCTCAAATACTTGAACTTTGCAATGTTTGTTAGCTATTTTTTTGTACTTGGTATTAACTTACTCAATCTTCTATTTGAGCTCTGCTTGCATTGTCTGCCAGTGTTCTACTATATTTTCTACTGCTATGCTTAAACCTGACACCTTTGGTAACTTGATCAGATCAAAGGCATAATGAGGTGCTTTTATATAAACAACAGAAAGTGGTGATTTTTTTGTAGTCCTATGAATAACACTATTATAAGTAATCTCAGCCTGTGCCAATACCAAATCCTACTACTTTGGTCTATCTCCACTAATGCTATATATTAGATTACTCAAGATTTTGTTGAAAATTTTCGTTTGACCATTTATTTGAGGATGGATTATATTGTTGTAGTTCAAGGAAGAGCCAAACATCTTCACTAAAAGTCCTCCAGCAGTGGCCGACTAAGAAACTTGCTATCTCTATCTGAAGTTATAGTCTTAGGCATACCATGTAAATGAATAACCTCTCTAAAAAATAGCTTGGCAACACCATTAGTATTTGAGGTCTTTTATAGGAAATAAAATATAGCATCTTGAAAAATCTATCAACAATAACAAAAATTATGCCTACTAGGTGCAAGGTAAGCCAAGCATAAAATCCATAGACAAATCCTCCTAAATATTTTCAAAAATAGGTAAAGACCTGTATGAATCTATATTTTGCGATTGTTCTTATGTTGTTTGGCATACATAATAATGCTGAACAAATCTAATCACATCCCTTCTCAAATGAGGCTAATAGTACCTCTTTCAAATTATAGCAATGGTCTTTTCTCTACTTAAATATCCAGCTAATCCTCCTCCATATAAGTCAAGAATAACCTTCTCCCTTAAAGAAGATTTAGGAATGCAAAGCTGGTTGCCTCGCCTCAAGTAACTATCCTGAATATGAAAATCTTTATAGGGCTGATTTGAAACACATTTCTCCCATATCAGCTAAAAATCCTCATAATTTCCATATTCATCTTCCAAATGATCAAAACCTATTATTTCATTACTTAAAGTGATAAGTAATATGCATGCTAACTCAATGCATCTACTACTTTATTATGTACTTTTCATTTATGTTTCACTTTAAAAGGAAACTTCTGAAAAAATTATGACCACCTAGCATGCATGTCTTTACTAATTCTTTTTTGGCTATTCAGATACTTTAATGCATCATGATTTGAGTACAGAATAAATTCTTGTCTAACCAGATAATACTCCTATGTCCATAAAGTACACAATACAGAGTAAATATCTTTATCATAAATAGTTCACTTGCATTTCGCATCACTCAACTTCTCACTAAAGAATGCCACTAGTCTCTTCTCTTACAAAAGAACAGCTCTGATCCCTATACCACTTGCATCATAATCTACTTCAAACAGCTTGTCAAAATTTGGTAGCACTAGTACTAGGATAGTGCATAACTTTTCTTTTAAGATTGCAAAGGCAGCTTCAAGTTCCTCTCCCCTCCCCATTAGAATTTCATTTTCTTCAATCATTCCGTGGTTGGAGTGGCTATGCTGCTAAAGTTTTTGATGAAGCGCCTATAGAAAGGCATCAATCCATGAAAGCTTCAAACCTCTGTCATAGCTCTTAGAGTAGGCCACTCTCTAATAGCTTTGACTTTCTCTTCATCCACTTGAATGCCCATTAAACTAACTATAAATCCTAAGAATAACAGTTTGTTGGTCATGAAACTGCATTTCTTTAGATTTACATATAATTTTCTTTCTAGTAAAACTTTTAGAAGTTCACATAGATGCAAAAGATGCTCCTCCTCTGATAGACTATAGATCAAGATATTATCAAAATAAACCACAATAAATTTTTAAATGAATGGTTTTAATATCTGATTCATCAGCCGTATAAATATGCTTATAGCATTGGTTAACCCAAAAGGCATCATTAACCACTCATATAATCCTTCCTTAGTTTTGAAGGTTAGCTTCTATTCATCTCTTGATTTGATTCGAATATGATGGTATCCACTTCTTATATCGATCTTGGAAAATATAGTTGCTCCACTCAAACGGTCTAACATATCATCAAGTCGAGGAATTGGAAACTTATACCCCAAATGTGATTTTATTGATAGCTATACTATTAAAACATATGCACTAACTTTTATCTTTCTTTGGTATTAATAAAGATGGAACTGCACGTGGGCTCATGCTCTATTAGATATGCCCTTTTTGTAATAACTCCTCCACCTTCTCCTTTAGGATCTCACTCTTTTGTGGACTTATTCTATAATGAGACAAGTTTGGCAAACTAGCTCAATAAATTAAGACAATATGGTGTTGAATATCTCTCATTGGAGGCAGTTTATCTAGTAATTCTTCTAGTATGATCTTACCAAATTCCTCCAATAATGGTTTGACTATAACTGGATGCTTTACTGCTTTCTACTCCTTATTAGCAATCAAGACTTGTTTTATAATCAAGAAATAACTTTGGTATCTTTACATGCAATTTTCATCTTATGTTCTGAATGGGTGAGAGTAAAGAAAGTTCGCCCTTCACTTTTAAAGTCTTAGGATGAGGACTTCCCTTTTTAGGCAACAACATTAACTTTTTGCTATCCTTTTCTAGTCTTAGACATTTTCCCTCTCTATATATTATGCATTGATATCATATTGCCAAGGTCTTCTAAACAACAAATGATAAGCATCCATGTCTATAATGTCACAATGCACCTTATCTTTGTACTTGCCAATAGAAAAGGTACTTTGCATCATTTTGTCACCTGAATCTTCTCAAAAGCTTTAATCTACCCAATTGAGTAAGGGTTAGGATGTTTCTCCACATGTAGTTATAAGGTTTCCATAACATCTTCTCTAATTATATTCTCACAGCTGCCACTATTAAGAATTAAATCAAACAAGCGATTATTAGTAGTACACCTAGTTTAAAACAGCTGATGTCATTGGGTGTTATTGTAGCAGCCTCCAAGTGCTACTTATACGTGTCCCCATATTGAAACAAAACATGAATAAGAAAATTTTTCTCAAAAGATTAGTTATATATAAAAGTATAAGTTTGTACATTATACATGACTTTACATATGTATTTAAAAACAATATAATCTTATAACAAAATCCCAAATGCCAAATTGTTAAATGCTCATGTGGATGGATAGAGATGTCGACACCAAGCACGCTTTTGTCCCACTTGAGCTCACAACTAAACCAAGCTTCAAGCTTTCAACCAAAGCAAACACCTCAAGCTAGGCTATCTAATACCTGAAAACCATAATTGCAAAGGAATGAGCTTGTGACTCAATAAGCAATTATTAAGATAACCAAACGCATACTTCTCCTCAAGAACTAATTAAGGAGATACACAAAATTTAATACACACAAAGTGTTTAATAATCCAATATTTACACATTAAGAGCCAATACTAGGAATTAAACCTAATATAGATCCAAAAAAAAGTCAAAAATAACGCCAAACTGCACCAGAAGATTGGCGCTCGCCAACTAGACCACTAGCGATCGCTAGTGGTTACCTGGTTCAAGGGCTGGCGATCACCAGTGGCCCATTCTGCCAGCAATGACTGGTGATCGCTAGTCACTGGCAATCGCTAGTAGCTGATTTCAGCCACTGCATCGAATTGGACCAAAAATGTCCACTTCTTCCCCCTAATAATCCAGATCACAATATATATCTAATAATCCACAACCATTTACCATTCACATAATCTATAATACATTATTTCACCATCATTACACAACCAAAATCATAATTCTCACATTCAATCCATATTCAATATATATATATATATATATATATATATATATATAACATAATGCAACAATGCATATTTATGCAAGTTAGTATCCAGCCGGAGATCTCAACACACGTTCACACATTTTACACAAAACTCACTTTTTCTTTTTCATATTTTTCATTTACAAGTGGCCATTCCTAAGACTCTCTGCCCAACTCAGTCTCATATCTCACACGTTTATATATCTCACACGAATGACAACATCTGAGACTTTATGCTCAGCTCAGTCTTCACACTCATACATTTTTCTCACATTCCTTACATCAATCATTATGCATGTGTAGTTCACCATTCTCACAATATATATATATAATCATACCACATCAAGTGGCTTGCACACATAGGTGTCAATATTCACAATCCCTCACAACACATGCTCAATTAACCATTCCATGGTTTTATAATAATATATTAACAATTACTTACCAAAAAGCTTCAACTTCTTCTCAAATAAAAGCTCTTCCTATTGAGTAGAGTCTCCTCTATCTCTTCTAACTCCTACACATCATTATATATAATTTCAAAAATTAAGTATAGCAATTCACCCTAAACTCATAAAGTGTAACTAAATACTCCAAATTCAATATGACCTAAAGATGTACATAAAAGTCTAATAACC
This sequence comes from Macaranga tanarius, assembly GCA_949673435.1. Classification (NCBI taxonomy): domain Eukaryota; kingdom Viridiplantae; phylum Streptophyta; class Magnoliopsida; order Malpighiales; family Euphorbiaceae; genus Macaranga; species Macaranga tanarius. Next base: position 9,066 of record CATIWO010046079.1, read on the forward strand.
TCCAAATTGCTACTGAAGCTAGGGTTATGTGTCTACTATAATTTTCAATTGGAATCACTTAATTCAGATAAGTATGGAATTAATTATGGATTTTAAAATCCATTTAGCCAAAATAGAGCATCAAGGTGAGCAATACAATGTCCGGCCTTAATTGCCCTTTGTAACAACAAAATCAGTCCAAACTTAAAAAATGTAGAGGACTCTCTGAAGTTTTCAGAGAGTTCAACCATGCTCAATTCAGAGTTCTATAACTCAAGATATGGCACAAACAAGAGGACTGAAAAACAGAGGAACACATACCCGAATTTGCCAAATATCAAACTCAACCACAATAATCATAAAGCATGAAAAGCTTACCAAATTAGGACTCCAATGGCTATGAGACTTCTAATGCTTCCCAATTGCTAGCTTAATAAGATCACAAGCTCTCCAAAATCTCTCAAGAAACCACTCTCTTCTTCTTCCCCAAAATCTCTACACAACTTACACACATATACATATACATATACATATCAACACCAACCAAACAAAACTCACCAAATAACCCCCTAAAGTCTTCTACCATTAGATGCCCCAACTATAACATTAATTAAATATTAATCACAATATATCAAATATAAAACTCTTAATAAATATACACATATATCACCAAAATAACCTATTACCTCCTTAATGAAATGGATTAATTTTATATTAGCCCAAAACTTTCTAATATGACAATTCACTCCAAACTTATCTTACAATCTAGTCCCTCTCTGTAACCTATACCCACTCTCAAACGTAAATGAAAGTCATAATCTAATATGCATAATAAGCAATACACACGTCATAAATACGTATGAAAAAGGGCGGGCGTTACATTTCTCCCCTCCTTAGAGAAATTTCATCCCCAAAATTAATTACTCACCATCTTTCAGAAACATATATGGATATTTCTGTTTCATCTGCTCTTCCACTTCGCATGTAGCTTCTTTCGGAGAATGATGGCTCCATTTTACCTTCACTATCGGAATCTTCTTATTTCTCAATTGCTTCACTTTTCGAACAAGAATCTCTATTGGTTCTTCCACATAAGTCAGTTTCTCAGAGATTTCAATTTATGGCTCTTGTATAATATGACTCTGAACGATATCGCCTTAGCATCAATACATGGAATACGTCATGAATAGAAGATAATTCTCTAGGAAGAGCTAATTGATATACTAGTGGTCCAATCCTCTCAATGATTTCATAAGGTTCAATATATCTTAGACTCAACTTTCCATGCTTACTAAATCTAAAAATTCCCTTCCATGGCGACACTTTCAAGAAAACCTTCTCTCCCACATTATACTCCATTTCCAGACGATGTCTATCCGTATAACTTTTTTGGCAATCTTGAGCCACTTTCAAGCATTTCTTAACCAGTTGAATTTTGTCCACAGTTTTTTGTATCAAGTCTGGTCTTTCGAGTTGTCTCAAGCCTTCAACATCCCAACAAATTGGACTTCTACATTTCCTTCCATAAAGAGCTTCATATGGTGCCATTCCAATGCTAGAGTGAAAACTGTTGTTGTAAGCGAATTCTAGCAATATCAAATGATCATCCCAATTTCTTTTAAACTCCATGGTATAAGCTCTCATCATGTCTTTCAAGGTCTGAATCGTCCTCTCCAATTGTCCATCCATTTGAGGATGAAAAGCAGTAACAAAATGCAATTTAGTACTTAATGCTCCTTGTAAGTTTCCCTAAAAATATAATGTGAATCGTGGATCTCTATCAGATACAATTGACACAGGAATCCCATGTAATCTCATAATCTCAGAAATATACAAAGATGCCAACTTGTCCAAAGAATCAGTTGACTGAGTAGGTAAGAAATGAGCTAATTTGGTGAGTCGATCAACTATCACCCATACAACATCATATTTTTAAAATGTTCATGGTAACCCAATCATAAAATCCATCGTTATCCTCTCCCATTTCCATTTTGGTATCTTCAATGAGTGCAATTTCTTTGTAGATGCTTGATGTTCTGCTTTTACTTGTTGACACATTAAGCATCTAGCCGCAAACTCTACCACATCTTTCTTCATTATCGGCCACTAATAGAAATGCTTCAAATCTCAGTACATCTTTGTACTTCCAGAGTGTATCGCGTAAGGAGCGATATATGCTTCATTCATAATTTGCCTTCTCAATTCTCCAACATCTAGAACACACACTCGATACTAATCACTAATATGCCATCCTCTCTAATTGTATACTGATTATTATCTCCCGCTTCCACTTTTTCTTTTATTCTCTTCAAGTACGCATCTTCCATTTGATTACCTCTAATTTAATCCACCAAGGATGGTTTAACTTACAAAGTAGCCAATAATTGATTCTTCCTAACATCAAGATTAATATTCATCGCTCGTCATGCCACAAGATTTTCTATTTTATAGCAAATTATTCCAGCCAAAATCTCCACTGTTTTATGACTTAAGGCATTAGTTACGACATTTGCTTTACCCGGATAGTACTCAATAGTGCAATCATAGTCTTTTAATAGCTCCATCCATCTTTGTTGCCTCAAATTTAACTTTTTTTGCGTGGAAATGTACTTCAAACTCTTGTGATCGGTGAAAATAGAAAATATTTCTCCATATAATTAGTGTCTCCAAATCTTCAATGTATAGACAATAGTGGCTAACTCCAAGTCGTGGGTAGGGTAATTGGCTTCATGGGTTCACAATTGTATTGAAGCATATGCGATCACCTTCCTATTTTGCATAAGAACGCACCCTAATCCTTGTCACCTTCATCGGCTACAACATTTTCTTTACCCAGATGGTACTCAATAGTGCAATCATAGTCTTTTAATAGCTCCATCCATCTTTGTTGCCTCAAATTCAACTCTTTTTGCGTGGAAATGTACTTCAAACTCTTGTGATTGGTGAAAATAGAAAATATTTCTCCATATAATTAGTGTCTCCAAATCTTCAACGTATAGACAATAGCGGCTAACTCCAAGTCATGGGTAGGGTAATTGGCTTCATGGGTTCACAATTGTATTAAAGCATATGCGATCACCTTCCTATTTTTCATAAGAATGCACCCTAATCCTTGTCCCGAAGCATCAGTGTACATAACAAATCCTCCCTCTCCAGTTGGTAATGCTAGCAGTGGAGTAGTAGTGAGGGCTTCCTCTAGCTTTTTAAAACTTCTTTGATATGTCTCAGTCCATCGGAATTGTATATTTTTCTTCAATAGATTGGTCAAGGGTCTTGCAACAATAGAAAAGTCTTGCACAAATCTTTGATAATACCCAGTCAATCCCAGAAAACTCTGAATTTTTGTCACATTTCTAGGTGCTTCCTACTCCATAATGGCTTTAATCTTCGATGGATCGGATTTCATGCCTTCCTTTAAAACAATATGCCCAAGAAATGCAATTTATTCCATCCAAAACTCACATTTGTTGAATTTGGCATACAACTATTGCTCTCGCAATATCTGCAAAGCTATTCGGAGATATTGTTCATGCACTTCTTTACTTGAAGAATAAATGAGAATATCGTCGATGAAGACAATTACAAACTAATCCAAATACTGTTGAAAAGTCTTGTTCATCAATGACATGAATACTGCAAGTGCATTCATCAATCCGAACGGTATAACTAAAAACTCATAATGCCTATATCTAGTTCTGAATATTGTCTTGGGAATAGAAAATTTAGCCACCTAGAGTTGCCAATATCCCAATTTCATATCTATCTTTGAAAATATTGTGGCATCCTTCAATTGATCAAGTAGATCATCAATTCTCTGCAATGGATACTTATTCTTCACTGTGATTCTGTTCAACTGCCGGTAGTCTATGCACAAACACATACTACTATCCTTCTTATTCACAAATAAAATCAGAGCTTCCCATGGTGATATACTTGATCTAATGAATCCCTTCTCTAATAACCCCTCTAACTACTTCTTTAGCTCTTTTAACTCTGTAGGTGCCATTCTATATGAAGCAATTGATATTGGTACTGTTCCTGGAACAGTCTTAATTTTAAAATTAACTTTTCGATATAGAGGTAATCTCGGCAATTCATCTAGAAATACATCAGGAAAATATCTAACCACCGGTACATCCTTTACCCCAGGGCTAACTTTGGTTGTGTCAATAATATTGGCTAGGTATGCTTCACACCCATCTCTAATTAGCCGAAATGCTGTCACCGCTGAAATTAAATATGTAGGCATAACTTTTCTCTCTCCTACTAAAACTATCTTTTCCTGCCCCACAATATCTATAATCACTTCCTTAGTATAACAATTCATAATGGAATGGTAGTTTGCTAACCAATCCATACCCAAAATGATATCAAACTCTTTTAGCTTAATAACCACTAAGTCTGCATATAATATCTCACCACCTACTAGTATAAGGCATGCTCTCACTATTGAATTCACTACTATAATACCCCTAGCAGGCATAGAAATATATAAGCTATATTCTAGGGGTTCAATTGTTCCATGCACTCTTAATGCAAACTCATACGAGACAAATGAGCAAGTAGATCGTGGATCTATTAATACAAAAACTTCATGGTCAAAGATAATAAAAATACTAGTGACCACGTCTGGAGCTGCAGGAGCTTCTTGCCTGCTATTGGCATAAATCTTTGCTTGGCCTTGGGATGGACCAACAGATCCTACTTAACTTGAAGTGCCAGCACCACTTCCTCGACCACCTCGACCTCTTCCTCGGCTAGCCAAATATACATTCTCTCCGGCACTGCTTTATACCGTCATTTGTGATCCTTCTGCATTCTTTTTTTTGGACAATCTCTGATGAAGTGGCCCGGTTGACCACAATAATAGCATGTGCCCAGTCTAATATTCCAACACTCACTCGAGTGAAATCTCTCATATTTGTTGAATACCGGAGTTGATGCACCACTTATTGATCTACCTTGCCCTCTCCGACTATCAAATCTTCCAAGTCTCTGACCAAATAATCCTTCCCTAGACTGGTTGGATTGACTCATGCCCCTTTCTCTAAAGCTGCCCCGTTAAAAACTAGAGCCTCTATAGGATAAACTACCACTAGTTCGAGTCGGGGCAATGAATGTGCCCGTAGTTCTCTTTTTCTTGGCCTCTATTTTATCCCTCTTTATAATCATCTCCTTTACTTGCAAAGAAGTCTCTAGCACTTCCCTATAAGTCGGAGGCTTTATGGCCATCTTCTCTCGGATTGCTAAGTTCAATCCCCGCTCAAACTTGTTCCTCTTCAACTCATCAGTGGCAATTTCCTCTGGAGCATACTTCAATAACCGCATAAACTGTACTTTATAATCGGTAATGGAGAGGTTATTTTGTTTTAATTCAAGAAACTCAATCTTTTTTTCTATCTTGGTACACTGCCGGTGTGTATTTTTCAGCAAACTCCTTCCAAAAATCCTCCCAAGTCAAAGCCATCAGTACATTCTTGCTTTTCGGTATCGTCTCCCACCAATCAAGAGTGTATTGCTCAAATAGAGATACGGCATAACTCACCTTCTTCTTTGTGGTGCACTCAAATCTATCAAGAATCCTCTTGGTGCCTCTTAGTCACTCTTCAGCAACTACAGGATCAGTGGTACTCGCAAAGGCTTTTGCACCTTGCTTCCTAATCATGTCATAGGTCTCATCCACTACATTGCCTACTGGTTGTTGACCCATAGTCCTCATTATCTAAACAAACTCCTGCATAAAAGGATATGTAGTAGGTGGAGGGACTTGGGGTTCAGTTTGTTCAGGTCTATGAACTGACTCTGATGACTCTTCGGGGTCAACACATAGTGCTTGATGTTCATCTATCCTGAGATATGCAACATACATCAACTACATGTCTACTAAATCTCATGCATAATATGTCATGAATGCAGCATATTTAGTACCCCGAGGAAATTTAATCTCCGCTCTGATACCACTTTATGTAGCACCCTCCAAGTGCTACATACACGTGTTCCCATATTGAAACAAAACATGAATAATAAAATTTTTCTCAAAAGATTAGTTATATATAAAAGTATAAGTTTGTACATTATATATAACTTTACATATGTATTTAAAAACAACAAAATCTTATTATAAAATGCCAAATGCTAAAATGCTAAATGCTTATGTGGATGGATGGAGATGTCGACACCAAGCACTCTTTTGACCCACCTGAGCTCACAACTAAACCAAGCTTCAAGCTTTCTACCAAAGCAAGCACCTCAAGCTAGGCTATCTAATACCTAAAAACCACAATTATAAAGGAATGAGCTTACGACTCAATAAGCAATTATTAAGATAACCAAACATATAATTCTCCTCAAGAACTAATTAAAGAGATACACAAAATTTAATACACACCAAGTATTTAATAATCCAATATTTACACATTAAGAGCCAATACTAGGAATTAAACCCAATTTAGATCCAAAAAAAGTCAAAAACAATGCCAGGCTATACCAGAAGACTGGCGCTCGCCAGTGGTCACCTGGTTCAGGGGGCTGGCGATCGCTAGTGACCCATTCTACTAGCAACGACTAGCGATCGCCAGTAGCTGGTTTCAGCCACTGCACCGAATTAGACTAAAAATGTCCACTACTTCCACTTAATAATCCAGATCACAATATATATCCAATAATCCACAACCATTCACCATTCACATCATCTATAATTATTATTTTACCATCATTACACAACCAAAATTATAATTCTCACATTCAATTTATATATAATATATATATATATATATATATATATATATATATATATATATATATATACAGAGAGGAGACAGGATTAGAAAATGGGCAGTTTGTTCAATGAGATGCAGAAGAAGGAAAGAAGATGCAGAAGATATGAAGCCTACCTTATGCTTCGTTGAACCAGCCAGAGCATTAGATGCCACGAGGCGGGTATCCACATAAGAGGGTAACCAGAAGTGCTTAATAACCTGGGAGGAAAACGATACCAATTAAAGAATTGGCCCTGTTCGGCGTTTTCATAGTCCCGATCTATGTATCAAGCTTCTGATATGCAGTATGCCGTGAGGTAATGCAGTTTGAACAGTAAAAATAGGTATTGTTAAGATTTGTATGGTAAAAATAGTTACTGTTTATCTTTTTAATGCAGATGATGAATGATCACAAAGCACCCTGCAGAAAAATGACAGTTTGTAGGATGTATGCAGTATGGCCACAAATCACCCTGTCGAGAAATATGAAGAGTAGGAACGATCCAGAGGAATGCTCCAGACAAGAATCATTCAAACCAAAATGGTATATGTTCCTTTGGGCAGCCCCGGTACAGGAATCATATGCAGAAAGAAGGAGAAGTTTGAGCACAGTATAAAACAATGCA
>CATIWO010046085.1:0-33832 GCA_949673435.1 Macaranga tanarius
TATAAATTTTATTATGTTTAATAATTTATTTTTTATTTTAATATTAAATTAGTTGTGAATAATATTTTATTTTAAGTAATTTAAATATTTGTTATAATAGTAATAATAATGAAATTAATAATTTTAATTTTGTTAATAATAATAATATATATATATTATTCGTATAATATCCGGTACTATATTCAGTTTTCGGTTCAGTATCGGTTCGGTTCCGGTACGGTTTTTAACAAATCTCCAGTACCGTACCAGATTAGTAAAATGGTCCGGTTCCATTCAGTTCGGAGTTAAAATTAATCGGTTCCAGTATGGTTTTTTATCTATCGGTTCAGATTTTTGGTTCAATTCGGTTTTTTCTCCGTCCCGTGCTCAGCCCTAATATATATATATATCATTTAATCAGTTCTTGAGAAGTGATATATATATTGTTATATTAGTAATTGCTTATTGAGTCGCAAGCTCACCCCCTTTGCAACTATTTTTTAGAAAATAGTTAGCTAAAGTTAAGAGCTTGGACAGAGGTTTGTGTGGCAAGGACCTTGGGAAGCTTGAGGTGTGTTTTGGCAATCCATCCTCCATCTTCATCATCATGCACCCTTGCATATCATTTTAGTTGAATTAGAAAACATTTGATTATGTAAAGGTTGTAAATGTGTTGTGTTGATATTATATTATGAAGCATGTAAGCAAGTGTTGTTTGTAAAGAGATTGAATATGTGATATATAAATGGTGGTGAAAGATGTATTAAGTTTGAGATGATCTGTTTATTTCAAAGTGTTGTTATAAGCACTTGTTAATGTATTTTGAACATAGTTGAATGTATATATACATTTTATTGTGATGTTTTAGATGTTTAGTGTGGATTAGTGTGTTTAAAATGTATTGTTATAGCTTGATTTGAGTTTAAGTCTTGTGTTTTGAAATCACAGTCTACTTCAAGGGTATTTTTATCAATTCATATAAATGAATTCAGTCCATATATCCTCATAAAAGTTGTAGCACTCTGAGTTAGTTTTCTGTAGCTTTTTGAATCACTTAAATTTGAGTTTGATAGAGGGAGTTATGGCCAAAACTGTGCAGCATGGTCTCTTCCATCGAGTCGGGTCGAGTTCTGTGAGCCGGTGCAGACTCGGCACGACTCTTGCCGAGTTGTAGGCACGGGTCAGCCTTCCTTCTATGCACTAAGGTCTTCGTATTTTGACCATAACTTAACTTACAGACCTTCAAATGAGGCGTGATTTAAAGCTATGGAAACTTTAAATAGTCCTTTACGACTTTTATGTTTTAAGAATTTTCAAAATCCACCATTATAATGGTCAATTATGGCCGGACATTTTGTTGCTCTCATTGATTTGCAATTTTCCATGCATGACCTTTAAGTGTTCAAAACCTCATAACTAATTTTGTGCATTTCCAAATTGAGTGATTCAAGTTTGAAATGAAACTAGACTCATAAATGATTGGCTCCCGCAAGTATATGAGTTCGACAAGTAATATAGATTAAGAAAGTATCGTTCCCACGAGGATTAAAATGCTTATGCAACTATTAATTCCAATTTTAACTTGTTTAAGGATTAATAATGGTTGATTAAACTATTGGACAATTAATTAAAAACTATTGGCTACAAGAATTCATTTAAGAAAATTAAAGTAAACAATGGTAATGAGGATGTTTGGGAATTTATTTCACTTGGTCTTCTCTAACAATTGAGCACCATAAACCTAAATACAATTGCAATTCCTAGATTTCCTATCATGTGATTAGTCTCTCTCGAGTAAAAATCAACTAATTTATCTTTAACAATTAAATGGATTTTAATTAACTCTCATTATATCAAAACCTAAAATAAATGAAAAGAATAAATCATAAATCACATCCAAATGGAATTGGATTAAATCTGAGTTATCTCTAGTCAACAAATCATCCAACAAATGGTTATAGATCCATTAAAACTAGTATTTCTCAATGTCTAATCTTAATTAACAAATTATTCATGGGTGATTAAATCATAAATAATAATTAAAGCACAATGAACATTTTATACAAAATGCATGAAGAAAAATAAATTTACTCAATATGTTAAATACAACCAAGATCCACAAATTCCCAACCAAGTATAACTTAGTTAGACATAATGTTACAAACAATGTATTTAAACAAGAAATATATTAAAAACTTGAAGAACTAAAGAAGGGAAAGAGATAGAAAAGCTCAAGTGGTCTGGATTTTGCATAAATCTCCTTTCTTCTCCTTTTTTCCTTAGTCTCCTTGTTCTTTCCTCTCTGTTCTATTCCAGATCCAGCACCCTCTCCTTTGGGCGCCAATTTCCCCTTTTCTTCTTGTTGTTTTCCCGCTCAAAATTCCCAATAATTCCCAATACATGGCCATGTATAGCTCTACACAGGCGTGTATCCATGCTGCAAAAGCTTGACATTAATGTGCCACCATGATTGACTTTACTTTTCATGTTCATATTGCAGGACACGGGCGTGTCCCGAGACCGTGTTCAATATTCTTCTGAGACACGGCCTCTTACATGGCCGTATCTTTCTTTAGGCTTCTTTCCAGTGGCAAAGACGGCTTATAACACGGGCGTGTCCCGAGCCCGTGTCCCTATATATGGCCGTGTATATGGACGTGTAAACTGCAGTGATTTCTTCTTGAGAACACGGGCATGTACATGCTAGTGTTTGTGGGCGTGTTTCACTCAATCCGGGTGTGTTGAATCAACATGGTTGTATCTCACTTTGGTTTGCCAAATTACACTCCAAGTCCTTGCAATTTTTCACTTCTAGGTCCCTGTTTCCTTGGTTTATGTCTTTTATACCCTGAAATGCAACAAACACATAAATTAAACTAATATACAAGTAAAAATACACCGTTAAACATAAATTAAATACAAAAACACACTTAAAACATATATTAAATTGACATAATCAATAAATAAAGAGTTTTTAATAGTTTGCAAATAAAATTTTCAACTTGGCTTTTATATATTATTCATAAAGTTTTATACTTCATTGGTTTTAAGCTACATTCATATAAGTTTATGTTTTGTGGTTGGTTTTGATGTTGTTGTGCATTGCACACCTATATCGTATAAGTTTGTGTGATGACTATGAAGGTGCATGGCATATAGTTGTGTTCTTCAAAGAAATTTATTTTATTTCTAATTGGAACACATGTTGCGATGGGTTTGAGGCCACGTGTTGCGGGTCTCACACTTTATGGTAACATATTGCAGTCCATTGGTTTTAAATAACGGCTGTTACATAACGCTACGGCCGTTATTTCTAGGTTTTTGAGGGTGCCGTAACCGATTTCATTGATAAATAACGGTGAAAAAAATTGAAGAATAATGGTCGCAACAATCGTGATATAAAGGTGAAGGCCATTATCAACACTGTGAAATAACGTGACAATTGCAATTATTATTTATTTGACTAATTTTTTCATATTTTTATTCAAATCATAAAAAAGATAAATAAATATGGTCAAATTTTTAACCCGAATACCCAATCTAAGTACGTCAAAAAATTAACATAATAAAAAAATAAAAAATGTTAAATATTTATATATATACCATATTAAAATGTTGTTGAAAAAATATTTGGACCACTAAAAATAGATCATGACTTCATTGTTAGATTGAAAAATATATGTAACTGAGTTTATACGTACCTAAATTATTAAAAAAAAAAGACAAATAAATATTTAAAATGGAAAAATATATGTCAAAATTTCAATGATAATATATTTGAACGTGTTTATTATTTTTTAAATTATAAAAAAAACAACAAATAAATATAGTCAACGAAAAAATTATATAACTCACTTATATAGTTATATATCCCACAATATTCATAAAGCATCTTATGCAAATAATAATGTTGTCCTCCTCGTTGAATGAACAAATTTTTTATGTCCTCCAAAATCATATCAAACTTTCTTAAAAAAATATATATCAAACTATGATATATAGTTCCCAACACAGGGCAACCCTTATACAGGAAGTGAAGAACAAAATCATAAATGAACAATAGCATCTGCCTCCACGGCTCCACCATTACTTTGGAAGCTACTATCATATGATGTGAATTAAAAAATCTTCAATGAAAGAATATATTGGTGAAAATAATGGTGTCACGGCTCCTGAAAAATATTGGCATAGAGAGTCATTAAATTCACTAATCCTAGTAGTAATTCTTTATTGACTAATTCAAAACAATTTTTATTTAGGTTTTAACATTAACAATTTAATTTTAACTAATATATTATTTTTATGAAATTCAGTTGAATGGTAGATTCAGTATAGTAAAAGTGCTCCTGAACTTCAAAAAATTGCTGTAAAAGTATTGAGCCAAACAACTTCAGCATCAAATTGTGAAAGAAATTGGTGCACTTTTTCATTGATACATACAAAGACAAGAAATAGGTTGAAATATCAAAAGTGACATTTACTTATTTTTGTGCATTACAATGTGAGGCTTAAAATCAAAAATGCTACTAGGAAAAGTCAAGAAGAGTTAGACAAAAGTTATAATCCAATTAATTTAGATTATATCTTTAAAGAAGATAATCCTTTGTCTCCTTAAATAAAAGAAAGAGAATCTCCATTATTGGATGGACAAGACAATACATGAATAGATAAAGAAAATGAAGATAACACTTCTCAAGCTCAATATAAAAGTGAAGGTCCTAGTGGTAGAATATCAAGATCAAGTCCTAGTGGTGGCAGCAGTCATAGTATTAATAGTGAGGATGATGACAATAATGATAGTAGTCATTTTATTGATGGTAATGATAATAGTGGGCCACCAAATATAAGTGGAGAAACATATATACCATCAACTTATCTTTATGATCGCGATGTCTATTTTATTCAAGGTGATGTTGGTGCCTCCACCCGTAATCGTACTTTTTCTCCTCCTCCTCCTCCAATAGGTCATACTTATCCTCAATCTCATGGTGATATTTATCCAATTCCAAGTGCTAATTCTAGAGATAATTATAATATATATAATTATGGTGATAGCTCTGACTCCACCACTAACTATGGACATAGATATGGTTATTGTGATACCCTCCAGGTACCACATACAAGTATTCTAATAATATATAACAACACGTGGCACAAATATTTTTCTTTCTTTTTTTTATATAATAAGAGAATATACATTTATACCGAAACGCTTGTTTATGCATATTGTACTTTAGTGTACATATAAATTTTGTTATCAAAATAAATATGTTGCTTAAAAATAAAGTGCTTGAATGCGATAATGATGATGATCATGAGGATGGAGATGTCGACACCAAGCCTTCCTTGGACCCACTTGAGCTCACATGGAACACACTTCAAGATTACTAACCTGAAAAACCACAATTGCAAAGGAATGAGCTTGCAACTCAATAAGTAATTATTAAAACAAGATTACAGATAGTTCTTCTCAAGAACTAATCAGGAATAGTAAGAAAAACATATCAAAATTTTCAACACGGCCGTGTTCCTACCCGTGTTCCCCAATAGCACAGTACACGCATTTAAATACACCCATGTACAATTAACTTTCTACCGAGATACGCCCGTGTATAAATAGATAGGAAGTGATTCTTATTTGATATATGTTATTTATACTACAAATTTATTTTTGTATCTTTATGGTTTATTTTTGCTTTCTGATTTTATTTGTAATTTATTATTTTCAAGTTAGGATAAAAAGAATATGGAAGACGATTCAATTGATGTTGCTAATGTTATCAATAATGTAGTTAGAGCTATTGGAGCTATGAGCAGTAAACTTATATTTTTTTTTGTTCTTTTATTTTTTTTGTTTTTGATTTACATTAATTGAGTTTATTAGTTTCGTTTTAGTTGTCTTTTGGTTAATTTTTGGTTTCGGATATTCTTTTGTATGATTTTTTTTATTTGTATCAGTTGAGTTTATTAGTTTCATTTTGGTTGATTTTTAGTTTCTGATATTAGTTCTTATGACAAAAAAATATATCTTACCTTGATAGAATGATAAGAAACCAATTGCAAAGGGCCACAATAAGAAAGAACATTTTTATAATATTCTTGTAATACCAAGAAAGCTTAACTTTTGGCTGAATCTTATACTTATCAAACCCAGCAAAACTCATAAGCTCAATAAATAAAATAGGGAGAGGCACAAACTCATAAACTGAAATTATTTTAATCAAAATTAAATTGAATTAAAATAATCTATCTCTCAAACTGAAATTTTGGAGAAAAGAACTAATTATGCCAAAAAAAAAACCAACTAAATAGAACTGAATGCTCAGTTCTACTTGGTACTGAATATCTATATATACATGACATACAAATGCATTTCATTCACAACCAATTAGATTAATCAATGCTTAAAGTCTTGCATAAACTTCAAGCCAAAAAACTATACAGAGACTGCCACTTAAGGAAAAAAACCTAAAACATCTAATATGTACTGAGAGCTCCTAGTGCCAACAACAAAAAAAATGCCTTGAAAAATCCCACCAAAAAATAATTTGCAGATTCTTTCTCAGTCATCCATTCACTCAATCACCATTCAATTACCTTTTATCTTCTACTTACTAGTACAAGAGCCAAAAAAAAGATTAACAATGGTACCATAAAATAGGAGTGGAGACGTTGTAAGGTAGTGGGTTGGGTATCAAGCAATGATGTTGCTGCCATTTGGGCAATCCTCCTTGATTTTCTTTTACAATTGCAACATCAAAACCACCATTTCCCTGCCCACATACGTTGCTTTCAGTTGTCACGTGTGTATATCCATTGTGGCTACTCCATCTTGATCTGGTTCAGCCTCCTCCACCATGGCCTCCGCTCGAGACACGTTCACACCTTGCAAAAAGTTAAAATTAGAGGGAACCTAGGGAACAACAGCCATGCTCCTCCATTTTGATGCATATTAGCTGATACCCACTTCACATTAACTTCTTCTGATTCGTACTCCAATGGCTTCTTAAGAAACCCATTTGAATAATTAGAAGCAGGAATAAAACTCATGTTGCTGGTGAGTATATTATAGCTAGTGGCATCAATGGTGTTGTTTTTTGTTAGATTTGAAGAAGCAGTGGTAGAGGTAAAGTGGTTGTGGTGGAGGAGGAAGGAGAGCTTTTCTGAGGCAGAGCCATTCTTTTTTTTTATTTCATTTTCTGCTTTGAAGAAGGAGGGGGCACGGAGGTAATTTTTTTGTTAAAAGGGCACGGAGGTAATTTTAGAAAAGTTGAGATATTTTTGTTATTGAGTTGTATTTTTAGGGTATGTAGGTAAAAATCCCTAAAAAAAACTTAGAAAATTTAATTATACTTATAAAAGGTCCAATTTAAGCCAAATTTCAAAAAAAAATTCAATTTGAATAAAAAAAACAATAAGAGCCAATGTGAAATTTTTAGTTTAAACAAGTGAAGCATATTAAATGATGGGAGAGTCTTACCTAAACCTATATTACACCCAATCCCATTAGCACCACGCTACTACCGTCCAACACCTCCACCGCTGCAAAAATCACTATCGCCTACCACCTACTACCGCCTGAAATCAAGAATATCCTCCAAGAATTACAAAATCAATTGGGTTCTAAACAAGTTGAGCAGGCATATGTTGCCACTAAAATGGGTTAGTTTAGCAAAGAAGAAAATTAGAGAGGGAAAGAGAATGTTAAAAGAAAATATGCGAGAATAATATTTGCCAATTTCAATATCATTCCAGAATATCCCACATATGAGGATGGTCTGACATATAACGGCCATCAGCCTCTCTAGCTCACGCCAAAATACAAGGCAAAACAGAATGAAAAAGACACTAATCAAAACATGACACGTTGTTTGACTACCCAATGACATTTCAATACCCAATGACATAGCTAAAATTCCCACATATCAATACCCCCGCCTTCAAAAAACCTTGTCCATAAGGTTGATATGAGGAAACCTGTTCTGGATATAAAATAAGAATTCCCAAGTAGCATCTTCAGGAGGTGAGTTAGACCATTGAACTAGCACCTTAATAGTAGTTTGGTTCGTAACACCCACATTCTTATATGCATTATATTCTTGTGATATATTTAGTAGAGTGTTGGATTACATATAAGCTGACATATGCATTTTTAGTAGAAAAGGGTATAATTGTAAGTTAAGTTTTGGAGTAAATTGTATAAATAGAAAGTTGTAGATTTTTGGGATAATAATTCAATATTAGCAAGGGTGTGTGTAGAGATGGGTGATAGTTATTATTGTTTTATATAGAAATAATTGTTGATAATTATTATTATTATTATTATTATTATTATTATTATTATTATTATTATTATTATTATTATTATTATTATTATTATTATTATTACTGTTACTGTTACTGTTACTGTTACTATTACTATTACTATTACTATTACTATTACTATTACTATTACTATTATGGTAGTTAGTAATTATGGGAATGATACTTTTGGTAGAGCATTTGGTATATTTTAATTGGTGGGAGTTTAAGTTTAGGAGTGTGTGTGTGTGTGTGGGTATATATATACATGGGTGTATATAAGAGAAAAGAAAAAGAGAGTTTTGTTGAGAACTTTGAGAGATTTGAAAATTTTCTCTACACATCCAAAAATTTTTTGGGAAGCTTGAGGAGATTTAGGAGCTATTAGGAGCATCAATTAGGTAAGCCATATATTTATTTTGGTTAATTGAAGTTAGGGTTGAAGGTTGGAATTTTGGGTCTGTTTTCCTCTATGCACTAGTCATCTTGTTTTAGTCATAACATAAGTTGTAGACCTTTGAATTGAGCAAGCTTTAATGTTTTGGAAACCTTAGAGAGTCTACTACAACTTTTATGTTTTAAAGAAGATCAAATTCTGCCGTTTAAGATATCTGAAATAGCTGGACATTTTCGTACTCTAAGCTATCACCCTATTTTTTTGGTTGACCCAATTTCACTTAAAAACCTATAATTAATTTCACACATATCCAAATTAAGTAATTCCAATTGGAATTTAAAGTAGGCTCATATGTATAGCTTCAAAAATATTTTTATAATTTTTAGAGCTGTGTGTAAATTATTTGGATTTATTGAACCTAGAGTATTGGCACTTGTGAGGTGCAAGCCACTTTGAGTGGTATGGTTGAATATGAATGATTGAAAAACATGCATATTACATAATATTGCATAATGAGAAGAGAAATATGGGTGGAGAATAAGCTCCACAATCTGAGCTCAGATGTGGCCATTCTGATATGCGCATAAATATATATAAAAAGTTGGGAGATTGAAAAACATCTCGAGAATGGGCCACGAAATGATGGAAAAGAAAAGGAAAGAAAAGCAAGAATCATAATCATACATTCACACAATATGTTTGTTTATATTATACTAAATGTGAATGTGATGTATGATGGAGTGTAATTAGAGAGTTGTAAATACTTTTTAATTATGCTAGTGAATGTACAATTGGTGTTTGGGTTGTTGATATTATGAATTGAATGTTGACTTGCTTGATTAAGTGCAGAAATATATTACAGATGAGCAACACGGGCGTGTCTTTAGCTGTATTAAAATACATGGGTTGTCTCAGTTAAGAACATGGTCATGTGTAATTAAACAAAGTTGGCAGTAGCAATATATGGGATTAGACACGGGCGTGTCCTGTGCCCCGTGTGTGAGAACATGGTTGTTAAGGTAATTATAAAATTGAGTTGCTGAATACACGGGCATATACACGGGCGTGTCTAAGCTGTGTATTTATACACGGGCATATCTCGGTAAAAAATTAATTATACATAGACGTGTATAAATGCGTGTACTGTGTAATGAGGAACACGGATAGGAACACGGCCGTGTTGATTATTCTGAATTATTTTACTTACTTTTTCTTTATAGTTCTAGAGAAAAACTATTGGTGATCTTGACTTAAAGTCATATTAATTGTAGCATCCTCCAGGTACTACATACAAGTGTCCATACTTATCTCAATAACACGTGGCATATGAAAAAAAAAAAAAAAATTTAAATGAGAGACATGCATAAATATTAAAAACTCATGTTTAATACATTGTGTACTTTAGTAAACATATATAAGTTTTAACAAAATAAATACATTGCTTAAGAATAAAATGCTTGAATAAAATGATGATGATGTTTATGAGGATGAAGATGTTGACACCAAGCCTGCCTTTGACCCATCAAAGCTCACAAAAAGATGTACTTCAAGCTTCCTAATCAATCAAAGCCTGAAAGCCACAATTGCAAAGGAATGAGCTTGCAACTCAGTAAGTAAGTATTAAATCAAGCATACATATAGTTCTTCTTAAGAACTAATTAAGAAAAACACATTGAATATGTTTCCATACATTAAAATATAAGAATTAAGCATTGAGGCTACACATGGGGCTCCAAATGTCAAAAATATATGTGAGCACTAAAATGTCAAGCTCATTTTGAAAATCTTAAAAATATATTCTACTTACTCTTAAGGTATAAAATTATAGAGGACTCTTTAACGGTTCTATAGCATCAAACCACGCCTCATTTGAAGTTCTATAACTCAAGTTATGGTCAAAATACGAAGACAGAAAAATGCTGAAGAAAATCGACTCGGCACGACTCGGTACGCCCGGGTCGAGTCGTGACCGAATGGCTCTGTCACGACTCGACACGCCCGGGTCGAGTCGTGACCGAATGGCTCAAAACTAGACCCGATTAACCTTGTCGCACTCTTTTGACCATAACTTCCTCTACCGAACTCGGATTCAAGTGATTCAAAATGGTACGGAAATCTGACTAAAAGGACTATAACTTTTATGAAGACATCTAGATGAAATTCATTTATATGAATTGACTAAAATATCCTTGAAGTGGGTTGTGATGTCAAGCACACTCACAACAAGCTACAACAACTCATGCTAAACATACTAAATCACACCAAACATCCAAAACATCACAATAAGATTTCCCAGCATTCTAACAACATTGTTGGTGCCTCATATACACCAAATCTCATCATTTCAAATAATCCACAATATATAATTAACGCAATCACACTTCTCATTCAACATATTTATATCATCTCAATGCATCATTTCATGATTATGCAAATGTTAGTAATCCGGCCGGAATTCTTAACACATGTCACACGCGTTTTACACAAAGCTCACTTTCTTTTTCTTTTCTTTTTCTTTTCATTTATATCCGTGACCATTCTTGAGACTCTCTGCCCAGCTCAGTCTCAGATCTCACACGTGCGCGCATATATATATATTTTACATGAATGGCCACACCTGAGACTCTCTACCCAGCTCAGTCTCAAGTCGTGGAGCTCAGTCTCCACACACACATTTCCTCACATTCCTTACCACATGCCATATGCATGTTTTTCAATCATTCACATAACATATGAAAATGCATATGTACCATTATTTCATCACAATTCCATACCACCTCACGTGGCTTTCATAATTCACAATTTCATACCATCTCAAGTGGTTTGCACTCATAGGTGCCAATGTCCACAATTCATTACCACACATACTCATATTCATAACATCAACATTCACATTTATAAACGGAGAATATACCATTCATATACCAAATATACCAAAAGTATACTAAAGGTATACCATAATCAGATGTCATGCATATATATCATATTTTCATCATACTTTCTCATAATAGCATATATATATATATATATATATATATATATATATATATATATTCATCATGCTCAACTATCTTGCCACTTAAATGGCAAACACACATCAATATAGTTAAGTAACTAAGTTACTTAAAATCACTACATGTAAATATTAAATTAATAATTACTTACCTCAAACCTTCAACTCCTTTAAACAATAAATTCCCTTAGTGAGTGGTGTCTCCTTTATCCTTATCCACTCCTACATACAACTATGCATCAATACCATATAACAAGCTTGACTCTAGCATCCAATTCAATCAAATGCAACTAAGTGCAACCACATATTCCATGTTCCATGTATCCAATTAATTCACACACAAGTTCAAAAATCATAAAAATAATACCGAAGCTAGACATATGAGTCTGTTTTAAATTCCAATTAGAGTCACTCAATTTGGATATGTATGGAATTAATTATGGATTTTTGATTAAATCTAGGTAAAATAGAGTTGTCGAACTGAGCATGAAAATGTCAAGCCAAATCAGACAATCTTAACAGTAAAATAAGCTCTATCACAAAACACAAAAGCTGTAGGAACTCTTTGAAGTTTCCAAAGTATCTGACTTTGCTTAATTTGGAGTTCTATAACTCTAGATATTATCATATAATCTACACATAATAAA
Organism: Macaranga tanarius; assembly: GCA_949673435.1. Lineage (NCBI taxonomy): Eukaryota > Viridiplantae > Streptophyta > Magnoliopsida > Malpighiales > Euphorbiaceae > Macaranga > Macaranga tanarius. The sequence continues at coordinate 12,338 of CATIWO010046085.1, forward strand.
ATTCACAATTCAGCCTTTATACCACTGCTGGCAGGTTTAATACATAAGGTTTATGATGCTCTTAATAATTATAGACACATCCTAAAATTATCAAATTTATACAAACTCTTCATAGTGAGTCTAATTTCATTTCCAATTGGAATCATACCATTTGCATATGCATAGAATTAATTATGGATTTTATAGTAATATCAGGTTACACAGTATAATAGAGTGAGTAATAAAATATCTGGCCTTATTTAACTAATATAACAGCTGAATTTGGCCAAAATTAAAACTTGAGATTGTAGAGGACTCTCTAAAGTTTTCAGAATATTAAACTATGCTTAAATCAGAGGTCTACAACTCAAAATATGATAAAAAAAAAGAGACTAATTCACATGGAAAAACAGATCCGAAATTCAACATTCAAAACATAACTTCAATAAATCAAATTAAATTCAAGACTTACCAAATTGAAGCTCCTAAGAGCTCCTAGATCTCCTCAAGCTCTCCAAAAATGATGCTAGATGAGTAGAGAATTATCTAATCTCCCAAAACTTTTAATTTCCTTATCTTCTTCTTCTTCTCTACACTTATCCTACACAACCGTTCCACACTCACATACATATTCACTCACTTCAACTCCCACCAATCAACAATTGCCAAAAACCCACCAAAAAGTCTTCCATACTTTAATTTTTAATCATCATTCAATATAATAATAATAAACACACAAATATCAATTAATAATAATAATAATAATAATAATAATAATAATAATAATAATAATAATAATAACAATAATAAAGATAATATCAACTATTAAGATATTCTATCTTAATAAAATAATAATAATAAACACCCATCTCTACACGCCATTACTAAACTTGAATTATTACTTAATAATTCCTCAACTTTTTATTTAGACAATTAACTTCAAACTTTCCTTACAATACAGTCCCCCTCTACAATACATGCACATTTTCAACTAAAATAAATCCACTATTTATTATGTGTAATACGCAATACATGTATAAGGACAGAACATGTATTCTAAAAGGCGGGTGTTACACTAAAAACACAGAAAAAACTTAATTTTGTACTTAAATGGTCCAAAAAAATATCAGGGGCATATGTGCTCCTCGGTATAAACATTAGGGGTGAAAATGCACCTTTGCCCTATATATATTCACTACCTATTATATATTAAAATATCAATTAGAACCTAAAAGTTTTTTGTCAATCATTCTTACCCTCTCTCTCCCTTAGACACACGCCTCCATCATAAACTCTAAATAAATTTGTTCAACTTCCATGCAGTAGGATGAAAGAGTCTATTCATGCTTGACAATGGGCTGCCAATATCTGAACCTCAATAGAATGGTGTAGAGAATTGGTTGATGTTCTCCTCTAGACATCTCTAGAATGAGAAGATAGTCAACGGGATATGCAAGATTATGTGGCACCATAGGCTACCCTGTTAACTATCTTTATGTTGTGATCTTCGATATCTGAAAAATTCAGATGTGAATGACCTATTTCTCCAAAAAGATGTGGTCCTGTAAGATTGTGTGAATTGTCAGACAACTTAAAAATTTCCAAACCATTTAAAATGGGACATGCTGATGATCTTTTATCACTTCTTATAGAAATTAGCAAATACTTTACACCTTTACCATGTCTGGAAAGATTCATAATGTAATCTCTGTAAGTGAAAATTCCATCACCATGGCTCTAATAAAAAAATATCGACATGGTCTTCAGCAGTTTGATTATTGATATGAACAAGAAAAACTCTTTGGCCATTTTGATGAATTTGCTTGAAATCTCACAGAAATGGAGTCTAACAAGGTAATAAAAGCCAAAATCAACAGGGAATAACCATCTAGCACTATAGTTACTTGCAGGTATATCTAGAATTATTGTGGTAGAGGTGTAAATTTGGATTGGAGCTGCACATAGTTTTCCTCTGCATACAACATACGGTAGTGGTCAGAAGTGTATACTGACCAACATGGATTGAGAACAATGCCTTCGATATGCTTAACTTGAATAAGTGATTGGTTTAAAGTAAAGTCGAACAAAAAAGTGTATGCTTTTTTCTCTTTTATTATTATCATAAACCTCGCACTTGTGGACTGTATTGCTATTGTTCTGCAATAATAAAAGCTCTCCCACTCTTTTTTTTTTTTATGATTTACCAAAACAAAGGAGAATATCTCCAATCAAAATATAATCTTCTTTTATTTTTCAACTTTCCAATTTGTGCACTAACTATATTTAAAAAAAATAAAGCAAATGAAAATCAACCAGAAGCAAATTTAAGAAGCCACCCACCTGAAGAAAACTGATTTCTCTCTCAAACATCTACACCTTAGCCATTTCTCTACACTTGCCATACAAATCAGGATATAAGGACGAAGACTTTAAACAGTGGTGGCAAAGACGAAATAGAGAAAGAGCCACTGCCATTACTACCACTAGACTTAGATGCAGCAACAACCATTACTCTATAACTTTTTTACGTAGTAATAAACTCTCTAAGAAAACACACTCAAAATAAAAGAAAGGAATATGTGAAAAAAAGGTGAGCAAGCAAGAAAGCAGTACTGGCAAAGGAAGTAACAAAAGTCAAGCAACCATAAGTTGATTATATGGGATAGACAATAAGAAAGACAAGTAACATTAGGTATGTGTGTCGTGTGTGACTAAGGAAGAGAGAGGGTAAGGGAAAAGAAAAGAAATTAGGGCTTTAATTGATATTTTTATATTAAAAAATTACAATCTAATACAAGAAAAAATGGACATTTTAACATATGTTAAATTAGGGGTGTTCATTGATCGGTTCGGTCAGTTTTTGGGCATTTTTCTGACCGAACTGAAATAACTGAATTTGAAAAAATCAAAACTGAACCGAATTAGGTCCAAAATTTTTGGGTAGAAAATCAAACCGAACCAAAAATTTTAAAAATATTGATTATTTTTATATTAAATTTGTATATATTTTAACAAAATATTTATAAAAATTAAAATAAAAAATCGGTTATTTCGGTTAACTTAAGTTTTTTCACATAAAACCGAACTGAACCAAATTTTGGTTCGGTTCTAAAAATTCAAAAATCCTAAAAATACAAACCAAACTGAATAGTGTCGGTTTGGTTTTTGGTTTGGCCATTTCGGAGGGCGTGAACACCCCTATGTTAAATGAGGGGCCAAAACATCGAAAAAACTTAATTTTATGCTTAAATGGTCTAAAAAAAGTTAGGGGCATATGTGCTCCTTGGTATAAACATTAGGGGCAGAAATGCATCTTTGCCCATATATATAACGGTGTTAACTCCAACATTAAATGAGGGTCTAAAAATACAGAAAAAGCTTAATTTTGTGCTTAAATGGTTCAAAAAAATGTTAGGGGCATATGTGCTCCTCAGTATAAATATAATGGGTGAAAATGTACTTTTGCCCGTTAAATAATTGGTAAATATGTGTACACATAAACAAATAAACTACTACTTGAATTTTGTCATTATAGTTTATTAAACTAATGATGTAAAACCTATAAAATTTAAGTAAGATAACAAGGAATGAAGCTGACTTATTAATATTTCATGATGATAAATGATGAAATTTCGATTTAAAAATGCTGGGAATGCGTGTCTATAATCGAAGGTGCATGATGAAAGGACGTTGGGCTCCTCTAAAGAGCTGGCCGCCTGTTTGGGAAGGTGGTCACTTTTTCAACAGGGCTAACCGCTCCTTCGCTTAGACACTGCACTTAATTGATACATATGAACAATATGTTAGAGTTTTGTTTTGAAACAAAACAATATGGTTAGAGTTATGTCGGCAACTAAAGAAAATAAATAAAACAACTTTCAATTAATAATTATACAAATAAACTTAGGGTAAAAAAGGTCCAAATCTCAAGGTTTAGTTAAGTTATTGCTTAAAACTATACACATTTGAAGGGTCAATTGCACAGAATGCCATCAAACCTTGGAGTCATAACGGGAATGCCACAACACTTCACTTTGTAACAACAAAATAACAATACTTTGAAAATCTTGCACCGGCTACCATAATCACCATTTTCAGGCGACTACTCCGACGAAGGAGCTGACATGTCAGCCACATCATCACCAAAAGCTTTACATTAAATGCCATATCAGCACTTGGGTCAAATGTAGCATTTATTACTTTTTTCTCTCCTAACCTACCTCTCTCTCTCACCTATATCATCTCTCCATTGGTAATGAGGGCCTAGAAAAATTCTCTCTCCTCTTCTTCTATTTTCTCAGTTTTGCTCTTATCTCACCCATCACTACCCTAATACATTTGCTTATCTTAGGAAAAATTGATCTTAACATCGAAAGCCGATCATTTAATCTCTTTCTTATTCTTTTTTCAGCGATTAAATTCTTTGATGGTTGCCTTTCTAACTTCTTACCTTTAATCTTTGCTTCTAGGCAAGTGCTAGTGCTAAAAATAGCTGCTTCAAGAGACTGAATTGGCTCAACTTTACAAGAAGCAAGCATATTTAAGCTTGGGTCCAGCAAGATTTCCATCTGAATTGTTCAGCTTGAATATTTCTAATCCATTCAAGATCGCATCAGCATATTTAGGCTTTAAGTGCATATTTGGATGCAGAGCGAGCCATAATTCTTGGCTTCGATCTGTAGCAGAAACGACATAGTCTTTGTACACAGGAATGTTTTGACCACCAGCCTAGTAGAATATATCAGCCTCTTCCTCAGTCGTCATATTATTGATGAAGATGAAAAATGCACGTTCATTTATATTTACAACAAACACTTCAGTCTCACAAAAATGAAGCCTGACAAGGTAATTGAACCCAGAATCAATCTGGAAGATCCAAGTAAGGTTGTAATTTAGATTTACTTGAGGTGAAAAACCCATTATACATTTAGTAATGTAAACAACATCTGGTGCAGTGTATGCAGGGGTGTCCTTCATGTAATTTATGGTTACATCTTCACGAAAAGATGTACAATTCCTAAAGATCGGCCAAAGATATAAGGAGATTCATCGAGACATGTTCAAAACATCCCATCATCATTTACGTTGGGAACATATTGACCACCAATGTGGAATCAGTGAAGAGTTTCAAGAGAGGTGGTGTTATCAAAAGAGAACTCGGCCTTTAAATCAGAGTTCACCAGTGTGTAAGGATTTTTCATATCTTTTGTGTACAGATTATTAGGAATGGAGATTATTTCTATGCCATTAATGAAGGCAAAAGAGCTTAGCGATGGAGTAAATGTCACCTTCAGCTTTTGGTTGTCTAACACAATCACTACGAATTCTTTGACAAGGTAGGAAACTGCTTAAGGTGCAGCAGAAACTGTGAAATATGCACTAAAGTTGCTCAGAAGCATGTAATCATTTGTTGTGACTATGAAGAAGGAGGATGATGTGTTGAGACCTGAGTATGCATCTGGGTATAAATAGGAGACGAACAAACTTAGGACCTGGTGAGACAGGGAAAGTGCAAGTGAGTCTGGAGTAAATTATGCGGGCTTTCATATATTGTACACGCTCAACGATTGATCATTCGTCAGATCAGACGGTAGTTAGAGTCCGGTGACATTGACTCAACTATCAAACTTCTCCGTTCTCACGCTCTTTTCATTCTCAATGACCATAGGCTTTTATTTCACTTGTAGAAGCAGGTAAGCTGTTGCTGCTTAATTAATTTTCATTTAATGAAAATTATTCACTCTTTTTTTTTGGAAGAAATTTATTGAATTGTTGAGGAAAGGAACGAAACAGGATATAATTTATGCGATTGAATGCATAAGAACAGCTCTCCTTTGACCCAAGTGATGATGAGGCTGACATGTCATTTAATGTTAAGCTTTTTATGATGATGTGGCTGACATGTCAACTCCTTCGCCGGAGTAGTCACCTGAAAACGGTGATTGTGGCAGTCGGCACAAGATTTTTAAAGTATTGTTATTTTATTGTTACAAAATGAAGTGTTGTGGCATTCCCGTTATGACTCCAAAGTTTGATGGCATTCTGTGCAATTGACCCCACATTTGAATATTAAAGATTACACCCATGAATGTTAGGGATGACCTTAAGTGGTTAATCAAAAGTTTGAATACCAAACATTTAATTACATTAAAAAAAATCTAATACTAAAAGTTCCCAAACTGATATGAGAAGTGACCAAGAACTTAATAATAAAGCTTATAATTATATGTGTGTGTGTATATATATATATATATATATTATGAGAATATGTCTATATATGACAAAAACAATTAGAAGGTTTACTTAAAATTACTAAAAGGAGATGAAGAGGGGAAAATTTATGAATGTACATGAAAAAGCAAAAGGATGGATGCTAAATACATATGAAACTCATCGGGTTAATATGAGCATATAATTGATTGATAATATAAATATTTTGCACGTGCACTTATGTTATTTAAATATCATCAGTCTATATCTGTAGTACAACAAGATTTGGTGATTTAATAGAATTATGTATGGGATACAGCCTTTCATCGTATGAGATAGGGAATTAATGAGATGAGTTATTATCCGCTTTTAAATTCCTTGGGACAAAAGGCTTATGATCTTTTAGGGTATATCATACAATACTATATTATTTGTCACATATATACTGATGTTTTATTACCTTTAATATAGTGAAAGTATTAGCTACACTGATATCTGTTTGTAAATGTCGTGCAGTTCTTTGAATATAATATGATTATTACTAAATCTTGTTATGCTTAAATTGAAATTATAATTATTTATAAAGTTTAATCAAGAGTTATGCTAAGCATTGAAAATATTTTTATTAATAGGTATAATACATCTGTAGCCTCCTATATTTAACACAATTGGTCAATTTGACATCTTAACTTATAATTTTACCATTTCAACACTTGAACTTATCACTTTTTATCTAAAATACACTAATCTAATAACATAATATATTTGTCACCTCCTGTACTTATCACTTTTAGTTAGTTTGATACCTCAACTTGCAAGTTTTGGTCAGTCAAATATTTAAGATGTGGCATATTCTGATTGGCCAAATACCTTATTTCACTCATAAACTTTACCGTTTTCGCCCATTACATATATGAACTTCAAAAAGTTACAATAGGACATCTGAACTTTTAAAATGTACCTATTTCATCCCTCGTACAGCCAAATAAAACCGTGTGCCACACGCGCGATGACGTGGACAACATTTGATAATGTGGACCAATTAACGTAAGCCACGTAACTAATATTTAAGCACCAAAAAACAACTTTACCTTAAGGACTAAATAAGAAGTTTACTCTTTTAATACCTACACCTGAAACCCAACACACCACCACCGCCTCATCCTCACTCTCTCTCTGCTCACTCTTGTAGCGCTAATCTTAAGACCTCGCCCAGTTAAAATCCTAATAAAATATTGCCATGTCTTCATCACCGGCGGGTCGAAAGAAATCGGGCTGGCACTGACCCATCGGGCAGCAACAGAAGGAGCCAGTCTCAATCCTGGCACGATCCCTATACAAGCTCAAGGAAGCAAGGAATTCCATTTATAGATAATGTAAGGGTAACTACAGATCGAGCTTGCCAAAATCAGCATCTGTAGTTGGTAAATTGCTGAAGTCATCATCTGCAAATTCCTTCACTTTCATCTCTTTTCATCGCAGAAACGGCAGCGTTTATCTACTTTCTCTTCGTTTCTTTCAGACACGCACTCAAACACTGTGTTTATATCTATGTCTTTTCTACAGCTAAATTTCCAGCAATGCCCCTTTACTTCTTATTCTTATCTCTTCTACAGCCAAAAAGGTTTATATTGTTAATGGCACAATTAATGGTACATTTTTTGAGAGGAATGAGATTCGTCTTGGTTTGCCCAGTAAAGGTCACATGGCTTCTAATACTCTTAATCTCCTTAAGGAACAGTTCGCATTTTTTTAATGTTTGCGTGTTTAGATTTTGAGGAAATAGTGAGAATTATAGCAATTGGCAAGTTTTGGACTTCATTTTTTCATTGATTTTTAGTTAAGATTTTTTTTTTGCTTGAGGATTTTATTTTTTAGTTAAGATCTGGGTTCTCCTTGTGGGTCATCAAAATCATCCATGGATTTACCTCCCTGGAAAACTAGTTGCTTTTGGTGCTATCCGAAGAAGGTCTCAAAGAAAAAGTACAAGAAAAATTTGAATATTGATTTAGGGTAATATCAAGGATGAAGATGATGATTTAGAATCGGTAATTTGTGAGTTTTGGTCTGAGCGAATTGATTTTGGTGTACTTTAGAATCGGTAATTTCAGGGGTAATTTACAATCATGGTACCCAACCTTTGAAACAAGTAACTTAAAAGTATCCAACCTTTTTTTAGTAACTTAAAACCTTCTCACCTTAGCAAAAAGTCCCAGTAAAGGGTACAAGCACATTTTCCGGCTTCTGAAGGTGACGTGGCTGTTAAGTGTCAACTGACGTGTGCGAAAGTTGTCCGAGCTGGCATATAGGATAATGACACATCAATTTAAGTTACACATGGCGACACGTCACTGACACGTGGCAGCCACGTGTAACTTTTTTTTTTACACTTTTTTTCACTGTCCCGCTTCTCTCTCAATTTTTCCCTCTTTCGACCTTTACAATTTTTCCCTCTTCCCTCTTTGACCTAAAACCCTAATTTGATTTGATTTTGAATATATCAGGCAAAGATTGACTCCAAATCTTATCTCTTTGTTGGTTTTGTTGGTTCACTACTATATTCTTCAACGTGTATGTCATATTTTAGAAGGGGAAGAGTTGGGTGGTATTTTGAGGAAACAAATATGTAAGCCCTACTCACTTAAGAAAGTGAATGTTGGGAGAAACATAATTTTTCTTTGATGCATCTTGTCTTTTAGTGTAAAATACCCATATTTTAACGAAGCTTTGTAAACTATTGGCAGAGAAAGGTGTAAAGGTGGTGGGTCACTGAAAGGGGAAAAGCGAAGCTCGTGGTGGGGACCACATAAGAAGATGTCATCTTCACATACAGGTACAGTGGAAGCTTCTTTCAATTGAATAATGCAATGTCGATTTTGCTTTGTCTTGAAACCCTAATACTTGGCATTAAAATATTAAATCTGGATTGTTAAATGTGTCCATGCATGCGAATCTAAAAATTTGACATGCTAAAGAATTAAAACATATTTTGATGTGCAGCTGTGTATTTGAATGGTAGATATTAAACTATATTTTTAAAAACTTTTTACAGATCAACACTTTAATGATACATTTATGGTGAATTTTCACTATGGGGGTCATTTTGGTGAGTGGGGTTATTTAAATGGGGAAGTTGATCATGAGATGTTTGATATAGACAGAACCTCTGTGGTTCAAATAGATGTATGGGCTAGAAGATTAGGTGTGCTGGGAAATGTAATGTATTATTGGAGGGACCCTTTAAAGGATTATAACTCAGGTAGAAAAATTTTAGATAGTGATGCCGGTGCATTTGAAATGGCACTAAATGGTCTGGATGCTGGGGAGATAGATGTCTATGTCAGACATTTAAGTGAGGATGACCTGTTTGAAGCCATGAATCCAATGGGAAGGGGAGTGGTTATAGAAGAGATAGTTGAAGAAAAAAATGAAAATGAAGTAAGAAGCAAGCAGAGTGGAGTTAATGTTGTTAGGTCAGATAGAGTTAATGTGTCTGGGGTTGATGGAGATGTTTCAACAGGTAAGGAGACAAGATTTTTAGAATACCATAAAAAAATGTGATGCCTAATAAAGACAGTTTCACTCAAGATGGTGATGTAAATGATGGAGATGTGTACATGGGTGATGATGAAGCAGATGATGAAGCTTACAATGAAGAGCATGCTAACAATGTGGAAGGGACAGATGAAAATGCTGATGATATAGGTGAAGCTGACCTTGAACAAGTGGAGGTAGATAAGTTTAATAGCTTTATAGATCCTGAATATGACATAGTAAATGGGGATGAGGATCTCATTTCAGTGTTGAGAGAAACAGGCCAACTGAGATCAAAGCATGGTGATAATGTAGATGGTGGGTTGGAGGGAGATGCACATGTCCAGGCAGATGTTGAGGTTGAGGCAGAGGGTCAGGTTCTATCAGAGAGTGATGTTGAATCAGAGGGTGATGTTGAGTCCGACAGTGATATTAGGGGAGGTGCACATGCTCAGGGGCAGGCAGATGCAGAAGGAGCTGGGCAGGCAAGTGCAGAGTTTCTTACAACTGAGGGTGAAGGTACTGGTAGCAGAGAAAAAAGGAAGGGTGGAAGGCCAAGAACTCATGGTGTTCATATACAAGCAGGTGGAGTATAAGCTTCTGTCAGATTTAATGACCAGGAAGTGTTGTCTGATTATGGCCCATCTGATGAGCTGAATACTGCATCAGAGTCAGAAGATGAGAGGCAAGGACAGAAGAAAAAGAAAAAGAAATTTCCAAGTTTTAATGTTGAAAAAGATGTCAATGATCCAACATTTGTAGTTGGTATGCTGTTTAGGAATAAAGAAGAGTTCAAATTGGCATGTAAACAGTGGGGTATAAAGCATAGGTACCAGCTGCACTTCCCTACTAATAATTTAATGAAGGTGAGGTGTGAATGCTATAAAAAGTGTGGCTTTTGGATTTATGCATGCAAGTTGAATAAATATGATGGTGAAGACAAGACATTCCAACTGAGAACTTTCAACCTAAAGCATAAGTGTGCTAAGATTCATCAAAATTTTCATGTGACCTCCAAATGGATAGCTGAGAAATACATTGAGGAATTTAGAGAAGATCCTACTTGGAAACTGTCTGCTATTACAGCAAGGATAAAAAAAGATTTGAAGCTATCTGTTTCTAAAATGAAGGCATGGAGAGCAAGGGACTACGCTTTCAAAGCAATTAATGGGGATGAGAAGGAGCAGTATTCCAGGCTTTATGACTACAAGAAAGAAATTTTGAGAACAAATCCTGGCAGCACAGTTGAAATGAAGGAGCCAAAGGGTGTTTTTGAAGGAGTTTATATTTGTCTAGAAGGACTGAAAACAGCATTCAAAGCTGGTTGTAGGCCCTTAATTTGCTTGGATGGCTATTGGTTAAAAGGGACATATGGGGGCCAGTTGCTTACTGCAACTACCATAGATCCTAATGACTGTATTTTCCCACTTGCATGGGCTATTGTGACTATAGAGAACACAGCAAATTGGACTTGGTTTCTTGAATTGCTCAAAGATGACCTAGAGATCTACAACTCATATCATTGGGTGTTGTAAGTTATTCAATATTCTTTGTTTGAATCAATTCTCACTTTACTAATGTCTAACAGTTGATTTATATTACTGTAGGGACTTGTTAGAGCAGTTTCAGATTTGTTCCCACACTCCGAGCACAGATTTTGTATCAGACATATGTGGACAAATTTAAGTGGGAAGTTTAGGGCAGTGGGTTTAAGTCATAAGAAAGAATTAAAAGATTTGGTCTGGAATGCAGCTAGAGCAACATACACTGTTAAATTGAATCATTGGTTGGATGAGATTGGGCAGAAGTATCCTGATGCAAAAGAATGGTTGGATGAGCGGCCTTGTCAGCAGTGGAGTAGGGCCTGTTTTGGAGCTACGGCAAAATGTGACATATTGTTAAACAATCTCAGTGAGTGCTTTAACAAATATGTTTTGGAAGCTCGTGAGAAGCCAATTATTACAATGCTGGAGATGATTAGGTCTCAACTTATGAAGAGGATAAGTACAAAGCAAGTGTTGGGGAATAAATTCAAAGGAGACCTTTGTCCTAAAATTAAAAAGAAGCTTGCTGTGAATAAGGAGTTATCTTATAGTTGTCAAGCTGAGTTTGCAGGTTCTTCAAGGGTGCAGGTGATTGGACCTGATGGGCAGTTTGTTGTTGATATGGACAAGAGGACATGTGCATGTAGGAAATGGGACCTCACTGGCATTCCATGCCATCATGCATGTACATGCATAATTGAAAATAATGAGGAACCTGAAAAGTACGTTGATGCTTGCTACTATGTGCAAACATATAGGAAGGTTTATAGTCATGTTATAAACCCTGTAAATGGTTCACATATGTGGGAGAAGATGACAGAGGCTCCTGGAATTATTTTAGCTCCTTCACCAGTCAAAAGAAAAATAGGACCTAGAACTACAGCAAGACAAAAAGAGGCAGATGAACAAGAACAACAAAAAGCGTCAAAGAATCAATCGAGGCAAAAAATGAAATTAACAGGGGTTGTTACCATGAAATGCAGTGTCTGTGGCCAAATAGGTCATAACAAACGACATCATACAGTAAGTATCTTTCAGGTTGTTTTGTAACTGTCAAAATTCTCGAATGTGTTGCTTATTACCAATTTACTAACAAATTACATTATATGTGCAAGTCCATAAAGAAAGTAGTAAAATCTACAAATACTGCTGAAAATGTGACACCTACATCGACACCTATTACTGTGCAGTGGATGATGGATGTAAGTATTAAATTAATTAAATTCAATGTTGATTGAGTTGTTATTAATGTTGAATTGTATGTTTTCATTACCGGGATCAAGTAATGTTAATGCTGAATGTACACATGATATAGCTGCATTCCCTTTTCCAGGAAACGATGTATGTCATCTGCCTATGATATGTTGCTACTGTTTTATTTTTTTTTAATGCTGGTTGTGTAATTTATTGGTGGTTTATAGTTAATGTGTAATATGTTGCCGGTTTCATGTACCATGGAATGTGACATATTTCATGTGTAATATGCTGTTGGTAAATTATTGGTCACCTACAATTGTTTGTTTTATATTTTCAGCATACCCAACGCAGTACTACTGGTGAAGATGTGCTATCCCAGCAAGTTTATAACCAAGGAACAGAACTAGGCAAGGAATTTAATAGTAATCCAAGCCAAAGCAACATCATTACAAATAATGCAGGAATTGATAATCCAGGCAGCAGCACATTTGAGCAGGCCAACTTAAGTCAGTGGAAAAGGGGCAGGCCAGTTGGTGGAAGAGCGGTTCCATCCAGATATAAGCAGCATCTCAAGAAGACAAAGAATTAGATTTAGGTTATAATGTGACATTTTGTATGTAGTTGATGATGGAAAACATCACATTTTGGCACTCTTTAGTTTACTAAAAGCTAATTATTTTGTGTTTCACAGTTGAAACTAAATCTAGTTTCAAAGATGAAACATTAGCAGGTGATATTTTATGTAACACTGCTACTTTTACAACTTGATGATCTATTGACTGCATTTTTATTTCTTGTGTTTTCATTACCAGCATTGCTTTAAATCACCAGCACTGCCTAGATTTAACAAAGTTTTGTTTACCAAAACTTCGCCAAAAAAATTTCACAACATTGCACAAAACTTGATCATAATAATAGTCAAATGAGTTTCTTTCATTGATGTTATGCTTTGTTAAACATAGTTAAATACACTGCATTTTTCTAAACTTCATCAATAATATTGTCTAATGCAGTATTTGCATCATCATACATACCAAAATATACTTCCATTACATACTTAAACTAAGATACATCATCTGTATCATCCTAAAAACCATATAAACCATACAAGAACAACCAAAAGCACAACCCATTTCAATCTTGAACTTTTGTGGTGCCTTATTTTTGAATTTTCCTTCTCCAACCTGTCAATTTTTTTGAGCAGACCATTAATTACTATTCTTGCTCTTTCAGCCACAGGAGGATCCACCCATTGAAAAAAATGGCACTGCTGAATCTGTAAAATTAAGCCACAGGTGAATCCCAACCCACATTTCTTAATTAACTTTCCCTTTACCTTATAATTCAAGCACACACATACCTGCATCTTTCGACAGCCTAAAAATCTCCTGCCTGGATTGGAGTTGGTCCAAGAAGTTCTCAGGGCTGCTTCGACTTGACAAAAGCAATTCGGTATTTCATTTTCCATTTCCATTGAGCCAGATTGCTACTTGCAATCAATTTAGATTTTTCTATTTGTCGTACCATAAAAAAATTAGGGTTTTAAGTACAAGTGATTTAGTGAAAATGACTTTTATTCTTGATCGATTGCTCAAATGCTGTTGTATAATGAAAATAAGGGTTAGAGATGAATTACAACAAATAATGACGAAAAAAAAATTGAGTGCAAAAAAACATGAAGGTCGAAAGAGGGGTAGGGAAAAAAATGGGAGAGACATGAGAGAGAAGCGGGACAGTGAAAAAAAGTGTAAAAAAAAAAATTACACGTGGCTGCCACGTGTCAGTGACGTGTCGCCATATGTAACTTAAATTGACGTGTCATTATCCCATTTGCCAGCTCGGACACCTTTCGCACACGTCGGCTGACACTTAACAGCCACGTCACCTTCAGAAGCCGAAAAATGTGCTTGTACCCTTTACTGGGACTTTTTGCTAAGGTGAGAAGGTTTTAAGTTACTAAAAAAAGGTTGGATACTTTTAAGTTACTTGTTTCAAAGGTTGGGTATCGTGATTGTAAATTACCCGTAATTTCAGCATCAAGAACCTTAAATGCCTCCTCCAACACAAGGCATGGTTGCTTTATCTGGTTCAACATTATTTTCTGTTAGTATAGCTCATGGCTCTGCTCAATTCACTATATTCTTTGCTTAGAATACAAATATAATTTCTGTTATAAGCAGTGAAAGGAACAGAGAAAGGTTGTTTATTCTTGAACGGTATGTGTGGTTGTGGTTGCTGGTGGTGGAGTGGTGGTGGCTGGTGCAGGTGATGATGAAGATACAGGAGCAACAGCCGATAAGAGATGTTGGAGTGGCGGTGGCTGCTGGTGTGTGTGGTTTATGGTTATTTTAATTCCATGTTATTGAGTGATGTTGTTCTGATAGAGGTTTTTTTTTATTTTAAATCCAAAATGAAGGTTGAAGACGGTGTAATTAAAATAAAAATTTTAAACTTTATTTATTTTAGTCGCTTAACTTTTGTATATTTTAGTTTAGTCCATTGATAAATATACATCAGCATGCTTTCTTGATTTTACGCGCCTTGAGGAACTGCAAACACGCGTGGGTCCTACGTTGGCAAACCATGTGTTTAATAGCCTAAAAAAAAGCTAAATGAGGGGTGAACTAGGCACATTTTGAAAGTTCAGATATCCTATTGCAACTTTTTGAAGTTCATACGTGCAATTGGCAAAAACGGTAAAGTTCAGGGGTGAAATAAGGTATTTGGCCTATGTGGATTTGCTATTTCATGCTACATATAATGATAGATGTTTAAAAATTATATTTTAAACGAATTCAAATGTTGAAATAACAAAATTATAAGTTGAGGTATTAAACTGATAAAAAGTGGCAAGTACAGGTAGCTGTGGATATATTATGTCTTATTAATATGAGTAGAGCGGAAGCTCGAAAGGTTGAATTAGCAGGTATGAAGGATCATACTAAAATGATTGATACCTAATTGTAATTGAAAAAGCTTCATTAATTAAAATACAAGTTACCTAATATTATGGTTTATAATGTTGTCATGAATAATAATTGTAAGTTTTATTGCTACAGGCGTGTGGTATCAAATTCTTGACGAGCATTTACGAAATGAAAGATACCTAATTTGTTGATCCATAACTCTTAATTACTTTCTGCAATGGATAATAAGAGGGTAATATATCATTGTTTAACTATAAACAATACGAGTTCTAACACGTAAATATGCAACAATAGTGATTAAGTACTGTCTATTAAGAAAACACTTTCCGTGAGTCCTTCTCTGTTAAATTATTAAATTATTATCCCTTCTTTCGATATCTACTCTTGAGGACATGCATTGAGATAATATTGAATTATGTCTTGTTATTACTCTATTTGCTCATTGAGTATTTCGCATGATATGTTTTCTTTCTAGGTTAGTTGTTTATAAAGAATAGCAAGGTCAAGGATTAGAGCAACTGTTGCTAATTACCTATGAGACAGTCGCGTTAAAAGTTTAAGCTGAGGTTTAGTGATGTTTGATTATGTTTTATAGCCTGCACATTAGAGAAAGTATGCAGAGTCAAGCGATTTTGAGACTAATTAAAAGTTTAGATATGTATCACATATTGATATGTAATGAAGGTTATTTATAGGATATTAATATAGTTCAACCAAGCTTTATTATCATGTTGTAAATGTTTATGTTACAACACAATATATACGAAGTTGTTTTTTTTTTTTTTTTTGGGGGGGTAGGGGAGTTAGATAATTTAATAATTTATTGATTGAAATTAAATTTATTTATTTATTAAAATTGTATTTATAATTTAATTTAAATTGCCTTTCATATTTTGATTGGTTAACTTATAAAAGTCAGATAATTTATTAATTAAAATCAAATGAATTTAATTATAATTATAATTTAAATTAAATTGTATTTCATATTTTGATTAGGTTAACTTCTATTTTATGTGATATACATTAATTAAAAATTATATTCAGTTATAATTTAAATAAACTTATATTTCCTATTCTAATTAGATGAACTTTTACATAATTATAATATAAATAATTAAAAATAAAAATATTGAAAAAAATACTAAAAATAATGTTAAAAATGACAACAAATACTAAAAAAACTTAATTTATAGTGAATTATTAAACTTTAAAAAATAAATAAAATTAATTTAACTAATTTTGAATCATTTAATAATTAATTATAATAATAATTTAAAAAAGGATGCCTAAATTTTTAAAAGAGCATAGTATTAAGTTAAAAATATTTAAAAAGATGTATAATTACTAAAAAGAAGAGAAATATTAATGTTAAAAATGCTAAAATAATGACAAAAACTTCATTTAAGGTAACAAATTCAATTAAAATTTTTTAAAAATATACATATAAATAAAATTAATTTAGTATTTACATAGATTTAGAAATTTTATTGAAATTTGATAAAAATAATAATTATTAATTTAATTAATTTTTATTATTTAAAATAAAAAATATCAAAAAATACTAAAAGGTGATTGATAGTAGTGAAAAAAGAAAAATGGTATTAAAAATGTCAAAAATATTAATTTTTTATAGTGAATAATTTTATTAAAATTTAATAAAATAATTAAAATTAATTTAACTATTTTGAAATATTTAATGATTAATTATGATAATAATTTGAAAAATTGTGCCCCAATTTTTTTTAAAAGAGCAAAGTATTAAGTTAAAAAAAATATTTAAAAAGTAATTTATAATTACAAAAAAAAATAGAAAAATATTAATGTTAAAATGATTATAAAACAAATTTTGTCAAAAATATAATAAAGATAATTAAAATTAAATTATTATTATTTGTTATCTAATGCTTGATTATGATTATAATTTAAAAATAGTACATAAAAATATATTTTGAAAAATAAAGTACTAAAATAAAAATATTCAAAATTAACGTATAATTAGCAAAAAAAATAAAAAAAATTAATGTTAAAAATACTACAAAAATTAATTTACACTGATAAAATTTAACAAAAATAAGAAAGATAATTTAATTAAAATTTCATTTTATATTTATAAATTATGATTATAATTTAAAAACTAATATATGAAATATTTTTAGAAGAGAGATGCTTTGCAATTAATAATTTTTTAAAAATAATGCATACAAAGAAAAAATTAATGTTAAAAATATTAAAAATACTATAAAAACTTAATTTATAGTAAACTATTATATTGAAAACTATTAGAAATAATTAAAATTAATTTAATTAACAAATTCACAAAGTTCTTAAATAATTATTAGCAAAAATCTCATAAGAATAGTACAATTATCTTTTCTAATTTATATATTTTTGTTAAATTTTAATAAAAAATTTTAAATTAAATTAATTAATTTTGGTTATTTAATTATTAGCTAAAATTAAAAAAATATTACGTGATATTAGTTTTAAAGTAAATAATACTAAATATATTAAAGAAATGATGTGTCATTGTTTAAGTATAAAATTTACTAGAATTATAATAAATTATAATTTTAATGAGATTTTAATATTAGATATTGCTATGTAGAGATAATAGAATTTTTGTTATTTTCAAATTTTTATTAAGAAAATTTTTATATAAAATCATTTTTAGAATATAGAAATATCAATTATACAAAAATATTGTAGTAATATTGTAAAATTATTTAAAGAAATTATATATATCTATTAAAAATTTTATTAAATTATATAATAATAATATTATTATTATTATTATTATTAAAGTATATATTAAATATTTTATACAATATTTAAAAAAAAAATTATTCTCCCGTGCCACTCTGATTTAAATAAGAGTTAATCCAAACCCAACTATAAAATTGAGCCAAACCCAAATTTAAGACTAAATTCCGCCCAGTTGTTAAATTGAGCCCAAGCCAATCCAAACCCACTAGAAAATTGAGCCCAACCAACCCAAAACCAACGATGAAATTGACCTTAACCCACCGAAACCCAACAAGCCCAAGATGAAACAAACTCAACAATGAAATTGGGCCACACCTAACCAGCAGAAGTCGAGAAGAACCCAACAGGTAAATTGAGCCCATACTAACTGAAACCCAATCCACCCAAACCCAATTAGCCCAAGCTAACCCAACCCAACAATGAAATTTATTTGAATCAACCAAAACCCAACAAACCCAAGCCGACAGAAGCCAAACCACGAAATTGAGCCACGCCCAACAAGCCCAAGCTGATCCAAACCCAACAATAAAATTGAGTCAAATCCATTGAAACCCAACAAGCCCAAGAAGACCCAAACCCAGAAAGCCCAATCAAGCCGAAACTCAACAATGAAATTGAGCCGAACCACCCAAACCCAAAATTGAATTTGAGCTTAAATCCACCCATACCCAACAAGCCCAATTTAACCCAAACCCAACAATGCAACTTAGCCCAAATACAAGGATACCCAACAAGCCCAATCTAACCCAAACCCAACAATGCAATTTAGCCAAAAATCCACCCATACCCAACAAGCCCAATACGATCCAAACCCAATAATGACACAACCCACCCACAGCTAACAACCCGACCTGACCCAAACCAAATAATGAAATTGAGCTGAACCCACCCGAAACCAACAAGCCCATGATGAAACAAACCCAACAATTAAATTGGGCTAAAACCAACCGTATCCATAGAGCCCAATCTGATCGAAACCCAATAAGCACAAGCTGACCCAAACCCAGTAAGCTCAAGTTGGCCCTGATCTAATAATGAAATTGAGCCCCAACTAACCCAAATCCAACAAGGCAAATGCTGACCCATACCCAACAATGAAAATTCAGCCCCAACAAGCCCAATTTGACTCAAACTTAACAATGAAATTTAGCCTAATTCAGCCGAACCCACCCATTTTAACTTTTCTTTTCAAAACAACGCACCCATGCCCCTTTCCCTTTTCCTATATGCCCCATTTTTATTTTTCTCTTTCAATTTTGCCCTTTTTTTATTTTAGCTTTGTTTTGTTCTTTTTATTTAATTTTGGTGTAGTCTACGGTTACTTTGTTTTTCACAAAGTAATATTTACTTTGTTGATAATCACCGTTAGATTATTTAATGCACTCTCATCTAATAGTGATAAACACAAAGTAAAAACACAGTAAATGAAAAATCAAGTAACCATAGGATTTCCCTTTAATTTTTATTTTTTTCCTCTTTTTATTTTTATTTTTATATTTCCTTCTTTTTTAATTGTTCCCCTTGTTTTTTATTTTTCTTTTTATTTTCTTTTTATTTTTTTTCCACTCCTTCCTTTTTTCCTTATTTTTATTTTCTCCTTATTTTTTTTTTAGCTCCTTTTCTTTTTTTCTTTCCCTTTGTTGTATCATTTTTTTGGCAATCTAGGTTTAAATGAATTATTTTCTTAAAATAAAACCTGAATTTGCTAAATTTGACAGTGTTTTGATTAGATAAAGGAAAAATGACAATTATAAAGAACAATAATTTAAAAGGAAATTAATATGTTACAACTATAAACTAAAAACTTTGAAAATTTAAGGGAAACGAGCATATAAACAAAGATTTGCTAAAGGAAATGAAAACTAGATGAACATTGTATGTTGATGATGGATGGTGGATTATTGTCTGTTATGCTGCTCCTTTGCTTTTATGGTAGAACACCATTAATTCCTCGAGCAATGATGAGTCTTCAGTTTTGCAATAATTTCCCATTCAATTCTGTAACTTGTGTATGTTAAGTTCTTTTCTCTTAAGCTCCAGCTCTTTCCTTAATCTTTCTTAGAAAATTCTAGTGCTTTCATGTACCTTATTGGACCTTAACAACTAATTCCTCATCTCAAATATTCTTTCCTCAGCTTTGTAACTTCAATTCCATAAGTTTCACAAATCTTCTCTCTCAATACTTCCTAATAATTTTATAGAGTTTTCATATATTTTCCTTCAATAATTTACTCATCAAAATTTGGCCTGTAATATTAATTTTCATAAGCTTCAAAAGTATTATTCCCCAATATTCCTCAAGACTTCCCTCAAGTGATATGTAATACAAAAAAAGTACAAGTAATATTTTAAAAAAAATTATCTTTATGGATTTGGCTTTTAAGAATTACGGGCTATCCAAAAAATTTTATTTTAGGCACAAACACCTTTTATTTTTTCCATTATTTATTTCTTTTTTATTCCTTTTTATTTTTATTTTTATTTTTTCCTCCTCCCCTTGTTTTTCCCCTATTTTTTCCTCCTCCCCTATTTCTTTCTCTTTTTTTCCTTTCCTTTTTTTCCCTGATATCCTTCTTTTTTTTCTTTTTTTTTTTAAAAAAAATTTGTTCTCCTTTGTAGGATTTCAATTATTTTCTAGCCAATTTGTTGTAACTACCCCTACTGGATATATAAAAGTATAACATCCGTATCCTTGAACTGGACAAATTTGGATTAATGATAATCAAGGAATATATATTTATTGATATTAAATAAATATTAATTGGAGTTAATTGACATTATTTTGAATGGATGATTAAGAGATTGATTATCTTGTATTAAGTTGATATTAAGTAGAGGTTGATTATATGGTATTACAGTGAAGTTGTTAAGAGTTAATTTTATTTTGTTGTGAGAAATGTAGGAATAAAATATAGGATATTAAAGTTGGACTTAATTGAGTAGAATTTTGAATGATGAAATTGAAAGAGAAGATTAGATGTATTTGTAACAAAAGAAATGTAAATGAATTAGAAAAGCAAGAAAGGAAAGAAGAAGGATCAAAGATGAGAAGAAGAAGGAGAGTTGTTAGCTCTCTATAGGAGAAGGTATGGTGGAAGTAGATAAAAAGGGAGAAGAAGATGGGTATGGCGGAAGAAGAGAAAGTGAAGAGAAAGAAGAGGAAGTTGTCACACCCTCAGGTGCCACATACACGTGTCCAAAACATTTAAAATTAGAAACATCATTGATAAAATTTTTCACATTTAAAAAGATGCATTATATGTATATATATCAAAATATTAATTATACATAGTATCAAAGTTTATAAAATTACAATGGCAATACTTATGCCTTTACAAAAA
>CATIWO010046169.1:0-21307 GCA_949673435.1 Macaranga tanarius
AATTAACTCCAAAACTTAACGTACAATTATATCCCTTTACAAAAATGCACATATTATCTTATATGCAAATCCTAAAACTCTACTAAATATATCATAAAAATATAATGCATATACAGTGCATATAAAAATGCAGGTGTTACACTCCCTCACCAGCACCTACTGTTATTGGTGGACACATTGGAGGAGGCGGTGCTGGAGGTGGTACCAGTGGAAGTCGTTAGGGGGGTGAGGGGTCTGGCTCTGGTTTTGGGTTTGGTAGTGAATCTGGTAGGGACGCTAGTGGAGGAAGCTTTGGTGGAAGTGGTGGTGGGAGAGGTGGAGGAGGTGGTAGGAATGGAGGCAGTGGCTTTGGTTTTGGAGGTGGGTCTGGGTCCGGTTAACGTGGTAGTGGTGTAGGTGGTCCTAGAGGTGGACGAGGAGGTGGAGGCATTCCTTAGAAATTAAGCTACAAACAACTCCTCGTGGCCATATGAATGCATCAGTGTTTGAGTTAATTAATTTGTTGTTGTGTCAATTTAAAGCCAATGTTGAGTGGTTTATTGCTGGATTCTTTAACTAGGGGGTCTGCAACTTGGCCTGAAAGGAGAAGGTGTAGTTCATTTTCAGAGAGGAAAGATTGTGTTGTAGATGCAGTTGAGGAAGGTAAAGAAATGAGTTACTATTTCATTAATTGTTGCTGGTGTTTTTGGGCCTGTCTCATGTAGTGGTTTTGGGGGTTGATATGAAGTGACTCTAAATTATTGTTTATTTTGAGTATATCTGCAAAAGATTTGCAAATATAATGCACTTTTTAATATGTATTCGATGCTTCTTATTTCCTTTGTAATAATTTTTCATTTTAAGAATTACAAAATAACAAAAAACAAAAGAATTGGGTTGTTTCTATAATAACAATAGCATAGTTGGCAAAGATTTTTCTTTTTTCTATATATATAATTATAATGAGTCTTTGTTCCATTGATGTAGTTCTCTTATGATACAATTAAATACATAATATTTGTTCTCTCCTTTGGAACACAATCGACGCACATGGAAAATTTATTTTATTTTTAACCAAAAAATAACCAAGATGAAACTAATAAACTAAATTAATACAAATAAAAAAATAAAAATAATCATATAAAATTATATCAGAAACCAAAAAGCAACCAAAATGAAACTAATAAACTAAACTAATACAAATAAAAAAAATCATATAAAATCATATCAGAAACCAATAATCAACCAAAAAGCAACCAAAATGAAACCAATAAACCTAACTAATACAAATAAAAAATAAAAACAATCATACAAAAGAATATCAGAAAATAAAAATCAACCATAAATCAAATAAAATGAAATTAATAAACTCAATTAACACAAATCAAAAACAAAAAATAAATAAATAAACAAAAAAAAAATATAAGTTCACCACTCATACATTTAACAGTTTTAACTACATTACTGATAATATTAGAAACTTGTGCTCAATATCTTTTTCTGTAGAAATTATATTTTCTTTAACCTAGGGGTCCACTACTTTTAAGCTATGTTAAGTTCATATTGGTTTATTACTATAGTTTTATTCATTTTTCATTTGCATTTTCTAGAAATTAAATTCACCAGTAATCTACATTATAGGTTAAAAAAAAGAAAACAAAAAGAATGTTATTTCTGTTTGCCACCACCCATTAGAGAAATGAGAAAATTTCTCATGGTTAAGAAGCAAAGAAGCCATGTGCATGCACTGAAATTAATTTATTATTTGTTTAAACTACAGTGTCCCTTGAGGGTTGCTCACACCTTAGCCCCCATTAAAAGGAAAGATCCAATTCTATTTTTGTTACCTTAGAGCATGAAATTGTTAAACTAGAAAACGAATTGGAATAAAATAACTTAGTGTAGGGGGCGGGGTTCAACGCGCACCCAAGTGTTCGGCGACCACGGCACTGTGCGGGGCTCAGGGCCCACTAGGAATACAACTTTGGGCCTTGATAGGCTTAGGTTGAAGAATGGAGTCGTCACCCGGGTGAAATTCGGGAACACTTTTGCAGCAACTGGATTCCACGGAGGGAGCCCAGCAGCCGTCCTCAGAGATTGGATTCGGAAACTGGGTATGGACTTTTAAACGGCCCACCCGACCTTACAATCGGCCTCCGTTTGTGTTTTATGTTTTATCAATTTTAATTATTTTATTATTCCTTTAATTACATGCAAATGGGCCTCAATCAATTTTCAGAATTTAATTTTAGCCCAAGTTATTAATTAACTCAATTTCCATATAATTTGGGTCTGGTCCATCACATTTATTCATCCACACCATCCAACATAAATAATCAACAAATAATCAAAATAATATAAAACACATGCAAAGAAAGGGAGGGAGGAGAAAAGACTTACAACCCATTTCATGCAAATAAAATAAAAAATAAATAAAACACAATTTAAATGTACTAAAGCCTAAAATCAATAAAACACTTTACAATATTAAATAACCCAATTATATTAACCAAAAATTAGTTAATTAATTAATAGATCTCTAGTTAATCAAACCATCATCAATTAACAATAAATAATAAATAAAGATAAAAATATTGCATAAAAAATAGGCCAAAAATAAAAATAACAACTAAAATAAAAGAACAATAAAATAAATCAAACAAATAAATAAGAACAAATAAAAATAAGAATGCCAATTAAAAATAAAAAACAAATAAAAATGCAACAAAATAATAAGAATTAAAATGAGTAAACAACTAACAAAATTAAAAAACTAGAAAATAACTAATAAAAAGAACTAAATAAAAAAATAAGTGGTTGTTGGTTGATGGCAACAGTGCCATCAACCAACCAAAAAAAATTAAAGTCAACAGTGCATGGCACTGTTGCCGATTTAAAAAAAAAAAATGTTAACAACAAAAAGGACGTTAACAGCAACAGTGCCAACAATAAAAAATTATAGTTTTCTCTTTTTTTTTTTCTTTTAAAATAACAACAACAACAACAACAACAACAACAACAATAATAATAATAATAATAATAATAAATACAGACCTAAATTAATTAATTAAAAAATAAATTTAACTATAATTCACATAATCATGCTTTAAAATAGAATTTGAACCAAATAATCAAGGAAAAAAATACAAAAGGAAGAGAATACTTGTTGTGAAAGTAGATAGCCCTCAGAAGCTCCTTTAGCAGACTGCAATGGTGAGTCCCACAGTATAAAGCCAAGTCCTTCTCTTTTCTTCTACGTTCTTTTTTTCTGATTCTTTTCCAGAAAATTTTTTCTCTGCCTTTTTTTTCTCTAGGGTTTTCTCTCTCTTCTTAGCCTCCCCCCTAGGGTTTTTTTTCCCCTTCCCTCCTATGGTTTTTCTTCCTTTTTATAGAGGTTTATCTCCTTCTATTAGTTTTTTTTTATTTTTTAGTGGGCTTCTTTTTTGTCTTGGTCTGGTGGGTCTGATGGATTTTGGTTCAATTGGGTTATAGGCTATCTGGGCTTGATTCTCTATTCAAAAAGAGCTAGTCCTTTAAACCTTACACTGTTGGACCTATTTTCTTGGGCTTTTATCACTGGGCTTTTGTCTCGTGGGCTGGGTCAGACCATGTGTCCACAATTTGCCCCATTGGTTTTTAGAAAACCGTTAAAGTACAAATTTTAAAATCTATTTTTCAAAAAACAACATACATGAAACAAAATAAAATGATATCTTTGAATCCGGAGATTCAATTTGTGAATCCTGAGATTCGATTTTTGAACCTTAAGGTTCGATTTTGAATCTGGAGATTCAATTTTTGAACCCTGAGGTTCGATTTTGAATCCTGAGATTTGATTTTTAAACCCTGAGGTTCGACTTGGTGAATCCGGGGATTCGATTTTTTGAACCCTGAGGTTCGACTTGTGAATTTGGAGATTCGATTTTTGAACCCTGAGGTTCGACTTGTGAATCCGGGGATTCGATTTTTGAACCCTGAGGTTTGATTTTGAATCCAAAGATTTAATTTTTAAACCCTGAGGTTCGATTTTGAATCCGGAGATTCAATTTTTGAACCTTGAGGTTCGACTTGGTGAATCCGGAGATTCGATTTTTGAACCCTGAGGTTTGATTTTGAATCGGAGATTTGATTTTTGAACCCTGAGGTTCGATTTTAAATCTG
Source organism: Macaranga tanarius (assembly GCA_949673435.1). Classification (NCBI taxonomy): domain Eukaryota; kingdom Viridiplantae; phylum Streptophyta; class Magnoliopsida; order Malpighiales; family Euphorbiaceae; genus Macaranga; species Macaranga tanarius. The sequence goes on from CATIWO010046169.1 coordinate 4,141, forward strand.
GAGATTCAATTTTTGAACCATGAGGTTCGACTTTGAATCTGGAGATTCGATTTTGAATCTGAAGATTCGATTTTGAATCCAGAGATTTGATTTTGTACACCGTCATCCTCGAGGTACAACCTGAAAGGTGTGGTTTTGTCACCGTCCAACCTTGGTGTCCGAACCAAAAGGCTTTAAGAAGAGGAAAATGCCTTATCACCATCACCGGTGTTAGGCAAAAATGAATGAAAATAAATGAGTTGAGCCATATAGCCACTTCGGACATCAGACGAAAATGAATGAAAAGAGCCGTACAACCGCTTTGGGCATCGAGCGAAAATGAATGAAAAGAACCATGTAGCCGCTTTGGGCATCAGGCGGAAACAGATGAAATGAGTCGTCAGGCGAAGACAAAAGGAAAAGAGCCGTATAGCCTAGGGGTGTAACCGAGTCAAGCTGACTCACGAGCTACTCGGGATCGACTCGAAAAAAATTCAAAATCGACTCGATAATAATCGAGTCGAGATCGAGCTCGAGCTTCTTAATGTTTGACTCGATAGGCTCGCAAGCTTAATCGAGCTTGATCGAGTTTGTGTATATTTACCATTTTATCCTTTTTTTAATATAATTACAATAATATCTTATCGAACCGAGTCGAGTTACATATCGTGTCGAGTTCGAACTCGAGTCGAGCTTAAATATTTTAATATATATTTTAAAATTTAAAATTTTATATAATCAATCGAGTAGAGCCGAGCTGAGCTCGAGTATAAGAATTATTTAATCGAGTCGAGCTCGATCTTTAAAAAAACAAACTCGATCGAGTTCGAGTCGAGCTTGAGCTTCGAGTTTAAGAGTCGAGTCGAGCTCGAGCTTGGCAGTGTGTCGACTCAACTCGGCTCGATTACACCCCTAGTATAGCCGCTTTGGGCGTCAGGTAAAAATAGGTGAAATGAGCCGTATAGCCGCTTCGGACGCCAGGCGAAAATATATGATATGAGCCATATAGCCGCTTCGGGTGTCAGGTAAAAAATATATAAAATGAGCCATATAGCCGCTTCGGGCATCAGGCAAAAAATAAGTAAAATGAGCCATATAGCCACTTCGAGCGTCAATCAAAAAAAATTTCAAAACACAACTGGGTTGATGCATGTGTGACTGAAATACTCAAAAACTTGTGAAAATAATTTTAACAGACACAACTTCATGTGATGTATGTATGCATGAGATTCAAAATAAGTTTTGTAAGACAAGCGACTAGTCAAATATCTCTTCCATTTTAGAATTTATCTTGGAAAGTTAGTTTTCTCTTCTATCATAGAATCCAAATCTGAGAACTGAGTCTATCACAGACTGCCATTGAGGCCGATATTATTGGAAACAAAAATTTAGACCCTCCATAATTAGAATAAAATGATGACACAACAAATGCCTATTGACTTGATTGCGGTCTAAAAGTGATTGCTTATTGCAGGACTGTCATAATTATGCTCAATGAGAAAGAGACACTCCAGTTACCCCCCAGTAAGATTCTTCTATCTTTAAAGACTACTTGTTTGCCCCCCAGCTTGAGATTGCAACCATTTTTATTTTTATATTTCCTCTTTTGCCTAGGCCGCTCTCTTTCGAAGAGTTTTCAAACCTAGCTAGGTCTTTTCATCTTTATTTTTTATTTTTTCGCTTTTGCCTAGATTGCTCTCTTTCTGAGAGTTTTCAATCTAGCTAGGTGGTTGCAAAATCATACTGATGATTAACCTTTATCGGTCGGCCTGACTACTTGATGTCTATACTACTGTGATGTGCTTGCTGCACACCGCTGACTTGATACTCATGTGACTAACTGTTCGATATCTGCATTGCTGACTTTCTGATGTTTGTATCACCACTTTAGCTGTTGATCATATGAATTTACTGCTGACTCATAAAAGTCCATGTCTGACACTTCGTGTGCTAATTTCACATCAATCATGCTCATTCTATATGATTACTAATTTGTTACAATTGTACACATTACATTATGCTTGTTATTGACCATCCTCTTGCAGGTTTTCTGGTCAACTATTTTTTTTCAGCTCACAAGGATTTAAGACAGGTTAGTAAAGATGGGTGTTGGAGAAAATTTTTGATTTTGGTTATGATAAAGATGAGAAATGTTCAATGGCTGCATAAGGATTGACTTTTTCAAATATGGGTGGCATTCAAGACTTTTCTTCTTTATTTCTCCTCCTTCCTCTTCTTTTTTTCTTTCTTTTCAATTTTCTTTCTTTTCATGGTTTTTTTTAAGAGGGTTAATGCAAATGAGAGGCGAAAGGTTTGATGCCTAAAGAGAAACTAAAAGTCGATATTGACATTTAGCCATTTTTGTTCAGTGGGGTTTTTCTTTTCTTTTCCTTCTTTTTTTGTCTCTCTCTTATTCAAGCATAATATAGTGTGCACAGTTGTAAAAAACTTGTAATCACATAAATTAAACAATCAAACATTTATTAACACAAAAGAAAAAAACTTGCAGCAAAATATTATTTTGATTTATTATAGCCATAAGAGACAACTACAGTCATTCATCAATATTCAGCTTCATGTCACCCTCAATTTGCACACCAAAATGGTATAATTTCCTAAAATTCCTAATGCCCATGTTCTTTAGCTTGTCAGCGATGGGTGAAATGCAAGCTTCTGCAGCTATAAGCAATTGATCCGATTCTGCAGGTTTATGCCTCATTAGAGCCAACTTTCCTCTCCATCTATTCAGGAAGCTTATGAAGGATTCATTAGGCTCCTGCCTTATATTCTGTAATTCTTTGAGGGAGACTTCAAACTGAAAATTCAGCCCATATTACTTCACAAAGGCTGAACAAAGCTCCTTCCAACTCTGTTGAACATGTGCATCCAATGTGTAATACCACTTAACAGTAGCTCCAGTTAAGGACAATGGAAATTTCTTGATAATTTATGCCTGGGTCAGACTGGTGAGCTTTATGAAGGTGATATACTGTCGAATGTGTAGATGAGGGTCATCTGTCCCATTATACTTCTTAATGTCAGGAAACCTATATTTTCGAGGCAATGGTTCATCTTCCTCCAGATCCAGGTCGGAAAAATCATGGTTGGGCCTAAGCTTCTTCATCATAGCTTGCATCTGATCCATATGTTTTCTCATATATTTCTCCCATTTGGGTTCAGTTGAATTCTCTGCTACTTTCTATTTTCCTTTGAGCGGTTCACCGACTATAGTTCTAGTTTTAGAGTCCTCCTCCTCCATAGGCATCTTTTCAAAAATCTCAGTAAACACCTCTTTGTACATTTGTCGCACATTATCCCTGAACTCTCTCAGAATTTATTGCTTGAGAGATTCTAGATCAAAATTGGAGGATCCCGACATTCTGTTTCCCTTATAGTGTGGTCTCAATTGACTAGTTGGATTCTTGATTTTATGGGATCAAATTGCTTTGTACTTGCTTCCAAACAGAAGGGACTTTTGACTGTAAAAAATGAATTTAAAAATGAAGATGAGTGACATGTATGTATGAAATGCAAATGATTTTTCTTTTGATTTTTTTTTTAAAAAAAATTTTGAAATTTTTTTTTTTGAAAAGAGTTTACAAAATAAATACACAAATTAACGAAGCCTTCCAACCTTATTCCTCCTGCACATGTATTCAAGGTGAGTCTCTCACCCTAGAATTTTTTATTTGGGTTTTAATTATCAACATAGGATAATAAAACCAACGTATATACATAAGCTCTCGAAACGGAATAAATAAGTAGCATATCTCTTCCATAAAATTAAAATCCAACATAATGGGCCATGGTAGAAGGACAAAAGCCCAATCTAAAATGGTTCATCATTATTGGGCTTGGGCTTTATGAATGAGACCACTATATGGAATCAAAACATATAAATTTAGGGAAGACTTAAAGGTAGTTGCTAGGGCACTACATGAGCTGAGTCTTGGGTAAAGTCGAAGGCTCCCATAGTCTATTATATACTTTTTTCGTCTCCCCACTCAAGGGTCCGAGCGACGTACTCATTTGTACTATACTGTGAGTGACAATAGCTATATACTCCACTACCAGATTTGAGTGAAACACAGGCAGCAAAGAAACAACCATTGTCGGTTTATTCAGAACTGTGTGCACAGTATGTGAATGGTGTAGTCAGTAGTGAATGCAAATGCAGAAGGAACAATTAAACAATTAAAAATAATAAAATACAAAATACTGAAATTAGTTTCTCTATTCCTAATAGAGTCGCCACTGTAGGCGGCGGGGTTTAGCGCGGCCCAAACGTTCGGTGACCAAGCACTGTGCAGGCTCAGGGCCCACTAGGAATACAACTTTGGGCCTTGATAGGCTTAGGTTGGAGAATGGAGTCGCCACCCGGGTAAAATTCGAGAATACTTTTACAGCAACTGGATCCCACGGAGGGAGCCCAGCAGCCGTCCTCAGAGATTGGATCCGAAAACTGGGTATGGACTTTTGAATGGCCCACCCGACCTTGCGATCGGCATCCGTTTGTGTTTTATGTTTTATCAATTTTAATTATTTTATTATTTCTTTAATTACATGCAAATGAGCCTCAATCAATTTTCAGAATTTAGTTTTAGCCCAAGTTATTAATTAACCCATTTTTCATTTAATTTGGATCTGGTCCATCACAATTATCAAATATATCACATTCATTCATCCACACCATCTAACATAAATAATCAACAAATAATCAAAATAATATAAGACACATGCAAAGAAAGGGAGGGAGGAGAAAAGAGTTACAAAACATTTCATGCAAATAAAATAAAAAATAAATAAAACACAATTTAACTTTATAATATTAAATAACCCAATTATATTAACCAGAAAATAATTAATTAATTAATAAATCTCTAGTTAATCAAACCATCATCAATTAACAATAAATAATAAACAAAGATAAAAATATTGCATAAAAAACAGGCCAAAAATAAAAATAACAACTAAAATAAAAGAACAATAAAATAAATCAAACAAATAAATAAGAACAAATAAAAATAAGAATGCCAATTGAAAGTAAAAAAATATATAAAAATGCAACAAAATAATAAGAATTAAAATGAGTAAACAACTCACAAAATTAAAAAACTAGAAAATAACTAATAAAAAAAACTAAATAAAAAAATAAGTGGTTGTTGGTTGATGGCAACAGTACCATCAACCAATCAAAAAAAATTAAAGTTCACAGCAACAGTGCACGGCACTGTTGCCGATTTCAAAAAAAAAAATGTTAACAACAAAAAGGACGTTAACTGCAACAGTGCCAACAATAAAAAATTATAGTTTTCTCTTTTTTTTTTTCTTTTAAAATAACAATAATAATAATAATAATAATAATAATAATAATAATAATAATAAAAAACACAGACCTAAATTAATTAATTGAAAAATAAATTCAACTATAATTCACATAATCATGTAATCATGCTTTAAAATAGAATTTCAACCAAATAATCAAGGAAAAAAATACAAAAGGAAGAGAATACTTGTTGTGAAAGTAGATAGCCCTCAGAAGCTCCTTTAGCAGACTGCAATGGTGAGTCTTATAGTGTAAGGTCAAGTCCTTCTCTTTTCTTCTACGTTCTTTTTTTCTGATTCTTTTCCAGAAAATTTTTTCTCTACCTTTTTTTTTCTCTAGGGTTTTCTCTCTCTTCTTAGCCTCCCCCCTAGGGTTTTTTTTTCTCTTCCCTCCTATGGTTTTTTTCCCTTTTTATAGAGGTTTCTCTCTTTCTATTAGGGTTTTTTTTTTTCTTTTTTAGTGGGCTTCTTTTTGGTCTTAGTCTGGCGGGTCTGATGGATTTTAGTTCAATTGGGTTGTAGGCTATCTGGGCTTGATTCTCTCTCCAGAAAGGGCTAGTCCTTTAAACCTTATACTGTTGGACCTATTTTCTTGGACTTTCATCACTGGGCTTTTGCCTCGTGGGCTAGGTCAGACCATGTGTCCACACTTAGCCAAAATTTTCATAGTATATTAATTTACCAAAATTAAAAAATGTTAAAATTATTGTTTTTTTTTTGCGACCCATTCCATATTTTTTTTATCCTAACTTCAAAACAACAAATCACAAATAAAATCAAAACTAAAAAATAAACCAAAAAATAACCAAAATGAAACTAATAAATTAAACTAATACAAGTCAAAAATAGAAATAATTATACAAAAGAATATCATAAAATAAAAAATCAACTAAAAAACAACCAAAATGAAACTAATAAACTCAACTAATGCAAATTAAAAATAAAAATAATCATACAAAAGAATATCAGAAACCACAAATCAACCAAAAAGCAACTGAAAATGTATTTGATATTTCAATTTTATTAAACATAATATTATCACCCTAAAAAATACAGTCATAAAAAATAATATCAGAAACAAAAAATCAACCAAAATGAAACTAATAAACTCAACTAATACAAATCAAAAATAAAAACAATCATATAAAAGAATATCAGAAACCAAAAAGCAACTGAAAATGCATTTGATATTTCAATTTTATTAAACAGAATATTATCACCCTAAAAAATACAGTCATAATAATATCAGAAATCAATAATCAACCAAAATGAAACTAATAAACTCAACTAATACAAATCAAAAATAAAAACAATCATATAAAAGAATATCAAAAACCAAAAATCAACCAAAAAGCAATCAAAACGAAACTAATAAACTTAATTAATACAAATCAAAAAATAAAAAATAAAAGAATAAAAAAAATACAAGTTCACCACTCATAGCTCCAACAGCTCTAACTATATTACTGATAACATTAAAAACATCAATTGAATCGTCTTCTATATTCTTTTTATCCTAACTTAAAAATAACAAATTGTAAATAAAATCAGAAATAAAAAATAAACTATAAAGATACAAAAATAAATTCGTAGTATAAATAACATATACCAAATAAGAATCACTTCCTATATCAACAACAACGCCAACAGACTTTCAGTTAGTTTGTCTTTGTCCTTCGACTTAAGTCTTTCACAACACTTAAAATCACCCTTATCATTAAACATAATATTATCACCCTAAAAAATACAATCATAAAAAATAATATTAGAAACCAAAATGAAACTAATAAACTAAACTAATACAAATCAAAAATAAAAATAATCATACAAAAGAATATCAGAAACCAAATAGCAACCGAAAATGAAACAAATAAACTAAACTAATACAAATCAAAAATAAAAACAATCATACAAAAGCATATCAAAAAACTAAAAAGCAACCAAAATGAAACTAATAAACAAGAATCACTTCAAATTTGCATTTGTCTTTCGGCTTAAATCTTCCACAATATTCAAAATCATCCTTATCATTTAACAGAATATTATCACCCTAAAAAATATATTCATAAAAAATAATATCAGAAACCAAAAATCAACCGCAAAGCAACCAAAATGAAACTAATAAACCATAAAGCAACAACGCCAACAGAGTATTAAGTCTCTTATTTTTTCAAAAACAAATTTAATATTTTAGTTTCATTTAATTTCAAATATTTTTGGTTCATTTTTTATTCATATTATATATATTAAACAATTCATAAATATAATTTCAAAAAAAAAAAATGGTATTCAAGTGATGTATAATAATAATACTTATATTATTGAAGTGAGTTGACATTAAAATTTTAGTAAAATAAGCTTTCTTTTTACCTGAACACTCGTTAATAGTCAACCTAGTTAGAATTATTGTGTTTTATTCCTTTGTGATGGTAACCATGAGGAAATACATGAAGAAATGTTGAAATAGGAATGAAATGGTTGCAATTTTGAATATTTTTAGTTTATTTTCTGTATGTGAAACAATTTGCTACAATTCTATGAGATTAATGAATAACACTAATCAATAAATTTTTGAATACTTTTAGTTTTTTTGTATATAAAACGGTGAAATTTTGAATACTTTTAGTTTACTTTTATTTTATTTTCCGCATATAAAATAGTCTACTGTAATTCTATGGCCTTTCATTATATATATTTTGAGTTTGTCCTATTTTTTATATATTTTTTGTTTACTTTTAGTTTATTTTTTATATACTTTTTTCGTATACTTTTAGTTTATTTTTCGTATATGAAACAATTTCATGAAAAAAAAAGGAAAAGGAAAAAAGAAAGGATATGAGGGAAAAAAATAAGGAGAAAATAAAAATAAAAATAAAAAAGAAGAAAATAAAAATATATAAAAAAATAAAGAAAAGAAAAAAATAAAGAGACCAAAGAAAAAATTAAAACAAAGAAACATAACAAAATAAAGAGAGGAGGAAAAAATAAGAAAAAAAAGAAGGGGATGTGTTTGTACCAAAATATAAATTTTTGGTCCATTGTTAAAAATAAGCCCCAAATAAAGCCCAGCACCAAGATCCAGCCCGTTCAAAATTAATTGAGGAAAGAAATTGTTGAGTTGAAGAAATAAGCTTTTGGAGGTAACCAGAAAAATCAAGCAGAGGCAGTGGAGGTAATCAAAGGCACTGAAGAGTTGGAGGAAATTCATGGAGTAAGTTTGGGGAATTAAAGCTAATCTTCTAGAAGATACTGGAGAAATTAAGAATTAAGCTGGTTAAATCGAAGACTTTGTAAAGAAGAAAGAAATTTCCAGAGGCAACTAGAGAGAACGTTGGAGGAAATTCAATGGAGCAGGTTACAGGTTCTTGAGGAGGAAGGGGACTTGTGAAACTTCTGGAATTTGAAATTAAATACAGAGGAGCTGAAAACTTGGAGATTAAGTTGAAGAAAGTTCTAGAGGTAATCAAAGGTGGACTACTGAATTGCTAGAGGTAATGCAAGAGACACAAGTTACAGGAGTCATTGAAGGTAATAATAGCGACATTCAAGAGGAATTTGCTTCTGCACCAAGCTTGTGGACTATAAAAGGAAGGCAAGCAGCATAGAAACAACAACACAACATAAACAACACAATCAATCCAATCAACATCAACAACAATCAATCAGCAAATCAACTTTCAAATCCAAATTTTATCATTTCCTTTAGCTTATAGCATTTTTACGCTTTCATTATAGAAAAGTTTGTATTACTGCTATCTTAATACAATTTCAAATATCCTTAAGCTTATTGTCATTCTTTTTATCATTACCTCCAGCAGAATTTCAATTTTCTTAAAGTATATTTTTATTACCTCCAGTATAATTTTAATTTGCTCAAAGTGTATTTTCATTACCTCAAGCTTGTTTTTAATTTTCTCAAAGCACACTGTTATTACCTCAAGCCTATTTCCAATTACTTCAAGCATACTTTCATTACCTCTAGGATTACCTCTAGCATTACCTTTAGCTCATTTATCATTTCCTCTAGCAAATTATCATTACCTCCAGTAATCAATTTACCATTTATAATCAAATACAATCTTTTACATCCTTAGAACTCAAACAAATTGTGGTAAAGGCGTTTGAGAATCCACACTCATTTGAAAGAAGTCAGTAATTATCAAATTACACCAACAATATTTTGGCACGCTCGGTGGGACACCAACATCCAGTTTGCCAAAATTTTGTACAAACAGGATGATAAAAATAAAAATGGAATGACATATTGAGATATTTTTATTTTTGGTAAAAAAAAATATAAAAAGGAAAAAAAGAGGGAGACAAAGAAAAAAATAAGGAGAAAATTAAAAAAAAGAAACAGCAAAAATCAGAAAAAAATAAAAAAAAAAAAGAAGAAAAAATGATTATGAAAAAATAAAAATAAAAAAGAAGAAAAAAAAAAAGAAACAAGAGAAAAAAGAAGAAAAAAACAGAGAAAAAAGGGAAGGAAGAAGAAAAGATATTGAAGAAAATAAAAAGGATGAGAAAGGGCATGCAGGTAATTAAAATGGGACAAGGAGGTAATTTCTGAAAACTAAAGGTATTTTAGTTATAAAAATGTTGAATACCAACTCAATGTGGCCTAATATTGGAAGATTTTGTCCCCTATACAAAATTTCATTTTGCAAAATTGTGAATTTTTTAAAATTTTTACTAAAAAAAAAATTTATTCGACAAGGTAAAATGGAGTCTAAATAATTTTGAATTTTTAAATATACTATACAACTTTCTGAAACTATACTAATTTTGATGGAATCCAGTATCACTATAGGTAAAATTTTATTATTTTTAATAATTTTTTTATCTAAATCGTTTGTATTTAGAGTTTATTAGCCTTTAACTAATCCAATTCTATCTGAATAATATTACAAAGCAAATAAAGGTCTCTCAACAATTATGTAACATGATTGTATACACCACAATTTGAATTTAATACGTCACTGAAATGAAAATAGTTCCTATCAGCTGATTCCAATGATTATTGATTTTAATAATTATGAGTAATATGAGTCGTATATAGTTATTTTCATTTGTAAATTTTTGAGATTTTAATATATCTAAAAAATAAGAGTTGATAATACTCAACTTAAATTATATATCTATCTAAAATTCACTCAATTCTAATTAAGTGTAAATTTTTTTTAATATTTAATTTAATACGACCGTATATATCATGATTCAAATTTAAAGTGTTATTTAAGTGAAAACAGTGTTTTATCAATTGATTTCAAATTGTTACGGGAATGAAACAATTTTTTTATGCACATTTACATCCATGAAGATGTAGGAAATATCTAGGTAGTGCTGTTTCACTTTTTCTAATTAATTAGAAGAAAATTATTAGTGGGCATGGTTTAAATTTAATATTAATTTTTGGGTTTCATTACCATGCAATTTTTTTCTCTAAATCCATGGACTAAAAGCTGATATATAGGCTTTTGTCCTGGAGCCAATCCCATTTTTAGCCTGAGAGGCATCATGAATTTAGAACCTTAAATTTAAAACCTGTCCTAAGAGACCAACACAAATGCAAAACCTACCTGATTATGATAATGAAACTTTGGTTTATTATTATAAAAAATGTATAATTAAACCACCACTGACCACACTAATTAGTGGAGAGCCAACCCCATAAAAAAAAATAAAATAAAAGCTTTTGCTTAAGGTTAAAGAAGAACACTTCAAAAGAATGGCTTATCCAATAGACTTTCCACTTTCTAGGTTTAAGGGTGTGGCATCTTCCCCACATTTGGTTGTATTAAACTAATTAACCCATTAATTTTTTAATTAATCTAATAATCTATATTGATATTCTTGATTACCACAATATGAAATAGGACACATGTAATGGCCTTGTAATTTAAAAGTTTGTTTTCCTTTTGCTTTCATGGCTCCTTGTTCTAGACCAACTGCCACTTGTTCCTGTGCCATTTATATGCTTTTTTTTTTTTTTTGAAAAGCACATTAAATATTTATAACTGCAAATGACTAAATTCATTAAAAAAATTTGATTGAGGAAGGTTTGATTATGGACAGCTCATAGGACCGTGATTAATAAATTACAATATGTTTTCAATCTTTTTAGTGATCAACTGACCTATCATGGGGTAGCTTGTTACTTGCCGATTCTATATTAGCACTTGGATTGGTCACTTTTTAGGGTTTGGTTTCAATGAAATAAAATGGGAAAGCTCTAAATTTTAGTGATCAATTACTTAAAAAAATTGGTGACAATTATGCGTTCAAATTTCTGTCTGACCATTGGAGTGATATTTTGGGGAATTTTCTTGTTATGAATTGACCATTGGAGTGATATTTTGGGGAATTTTCTTGTTATGAATTAAATATTTGATTTCATGCTCATAAAAATTAGTTGATATGAGTTAAGTTGGAAAGAAAAGTTTATTTTTTATTAGTAATCTAAATACGTCATTTGGAGTGGAACAAATTTTATTTTTTAAACGACAATTGATATGAAATGGAAGGAGTAGTATATAATTAAATAATATGATAATTAAAAAAAAAGGGTGTTTAAAGTTTTAAATTCGAGTTTACAACTTTCATCATTCATTGATATTAGTAGGTGTATAACATATTTATAGTGAGTGATAAAAAAAAAAACGATATATATATATATTTATTGTGTATCTCATTATGCTTTATTGGGTCTCCAACATATTAAAAAAAATTAAAAAAGTACTAATATAAACTGCTAAAATTTATAAAAAAAAAATGGAAATAGCAAAAAGAAAAGAAAAGAAAAAACTTCTTAGTTCTTAGTTACTGGGGAAGGCTGAATGTTAAATGTTTTCTTTTTATAAAAACATTATCATTAAGCATAGTGGCACATATAATAAAAATTTAACCTTAATTAATTTTAATTAAAATTAAAATTTCTAATTTGCCACTGCCTTTTCAGGTTAAAGCTTCACATGGCCCCATTGGAACTCAAAGTTCAATACCTCCAAAATGTTATAAAGATAAAAATAAATTCTAACTTCTAATTTTACAGTTTTTATATTTTTAAGTAGTAATAAGCCAATATTGTTATAAAAAAAAAAAATGTAGTAATAAGCCAAAGTATAAGGAAAAAAAGGTGGATTCACATATTGTTTTGTTAATAATAGAAACAGAACTTTTTTTTTTTTATTTCTTTAAAGTAATAGGAAGAAGAGAAATCACAGAGAAAGGGGGAAAACCTAAACTGACTTTGCCTCCTGCTACAAGTTTAAAAATGTTCTTTCGTTATGCACAGAAAAAAATATTTAAGAAGATATTAATAATTAATAGTCGTAATTTAGAAAAGAAAATACTAATAATTGTTATTGGTTTAAATTATGTCAATTTAAAATACTTAAATTGTATGATCTCTTTATTAATCAAAAAAAATTCTTATTGCTTTAATCTTTAACAACCATAGAAATGAAACTCCATCTTTCAGTAAAAAAAAAAAAAAAACAAGCTAATATATCATATATAAAAGAAAATCCTCCCTCTCTCTCTCCAAAGGAAATAAGGAATTGCCTTTCCTTGAAAACAAAAATAAAATAGGAAATGCTCCGTATCTCGTCGAGAGATATCTCTTGGGGAGATAAATTACCATTTTACCCCTCTAAATTAGTTGAGAAGAAAAATTTTTGAGGAGGTAAAAAGATAATTTTATATATAAAATTACCTTTTTATTTCATAAAATTTCTGGTCCCATAGGGATAAAATAGTAATTTTCTCCAGAAATGTGTCTCGGCGAGACCTATATAGCCTTCAATAAAATATCGATGTGGGTGCTTGTTGTTGGAGGTGATGATAACAGCAAAAAGAAAAGCAATCACAAAATTTAATAATAATATAACTGCAGAACTCACTAATAAATTAAGCAAAATGGGTTACTTTAACAATAAAATCTTTTCACCACTCATGATCCCTCTTTAATGGCCAATTTATATTGTCTGTTTATGGAATCCCTTTATATATCTATATATGTAATTTTATTTGCTTGTCACTCTTCTTTTATTCCAAATTCTTTTGTAGGTTCTTGCCTCCCTTTGTATTAAAAAAAATAATAAAAAAATTCTTGGGTTGTTTTCAGTTTTATATATGAGCTCCTTTGAGACTTGTGTTCAATTTGATGATGATAATGGTTCCATTTTCCTTCATATAACCGTCCCTTTTAGTTCCTTGACTTGACTTAGAGTCAGGCTTTACCTTGTACTCTTCTTGCTCTCCCTCTCTCTTTTCATGATTATGTGTGTCATATTATATATATATAAGTTTATGTATGAAACGGTTTGCTTCTTGACCATTTCTTGATGCTATTTCAGGCCTGCCTTTCTTGGGTTTGTTTTCTTGAATGTTTTCTGTCAACTTGATGCTTGAATATTTTTTCTATACTCTGTTAATTTTTTAATTTTCTTTTCAGTTTCAGTTCTGTTTTAATACATGTTGCTGCTGCTGCTGATAATGGTTTTGCATGTGTAGTTTATGTCTTTGCAGATAGCTTCTTTCTTTCTTTTGTGTTGTTCATGTGATTTAACTCAGGTTTTATGGTTTGATCTACAGAAGTTGAACTAAAGATTATATTCATGTGTTAACCCTTTTACTGAATGAATTCATGGATGCAATCATTAGCTCTCACTTTTTCATTTATGGTATGTAATTTGAATATGTTTTCATGCATGTTCTGTAATGTAAGAAATCCATTTTCCTTCTATTTCTTGCTCTTTTTTTTTCCTCCAATAATTATTTTTCTATGTTCACCTATCCAGCCAACTTTTCTTAATCAATCCCATGAGATGAAAATTTCTTTCTTTTTTTTTTCAAATATTAGTGATTCTATTCAGTGATCTTTATTTTCAATTGTTGTAATGACAGGCAAGAAATTTTAGATTTTGAAAGGTTCTGATCCATGTCCAAAGGAAAAGAGACAGAAGCTACTGAAGATGAAGGAGGTGATGTTTGCAGTCCCTCTAATAACTTTTGGATTACATCTAAAAGCCCCCCACCAAAAAGGCTCAACGGAGGCAGTGATGTGTTCAGAAATGATCATAATCCTGTCAATAAAGGAATGCTTGAGGAGGATTCTGATTCTGCCCCATCAGAAAATTTCTGTACTTGTGAAACTAATAGAGCAGAAGGCCTCAGCAGGTGTCCATTTTTTGTTGGTGATTCCTCAGTTGTAGAACCTCAGGATGCAGATTACTCCCAAGTTCCCCAGCTCAGTGATGAGGTAGAGAATCAGATTTTGGCTAGAGTTCCAAGATCAGAATACTGGAAATTTCCATTGGTGAACAAGAGAATATTTGGTCTTATGAAGAGTGGTGAGCTCTTTAAGATCAGGAGGGAACTTGGGGTTAGAGAATCATCTGTGTTTATGTTCACCACTGGGGACAGCGGTTGGTGGGCTTTTGATAGACAATTCAGTAGACGTAGAAAGCTTCCTGATTTACCAGCAGATTCTTGTTTCTCTTCAGGGGATAAAGAAACAATTTGTGCAGGAACCCATCTGATCATTTCAGGCAGGGAGATAAATGGTGTGGTAGTGTGGAGATATGAACTTGAAACAAATACATGGAGTAAAGGTCCTTCAATGACCATACCAAGGTGTTTATTTGCTTCAGCATCATGTGGTCCTTTTGCTTTTGTAGCTGGTGGGGTAACAGAATCTGGTGCAATTCTAAATTCTGCTGAAAAATACAATCCTGATACAAAATCATGGGAGACACTTCCAAGGATGCAGCAGAAAAGGCGGCTCTGCTCAGGTTGTTACATGGATAACAAGTTCTATGTGATCGGCGGGAGAAATGAGGATGGAGGATGTCTCACTTGCGCAGAAGCCTATGATGAGGGTAAGAAGACATGGGAACTCATTCCTGACATGTTGGAGAATGCTCCTGCTGCTACGTTCCAATCTCCA
Source organism: Macaranga tanarius (assembly GCA_949673435.1). Taxonomy (NCBI): domain Eukaryota; kingdom Viridiplantae; phylum Streptophyta; class Magnoliopsida; order Malpighiales; family Euphorbiaceae; genus Macaranga; species Macaranga tanarius. The sequence continues at coordinate 19,394 of CATIWO010046169.1, forward strand.
CCTCTAGTTGCTGTAGTAAATAACGAACTTTACTCGCTCGAGACCTCATCAAATGAGTTGAAAGTGTACTCAAAAAGGAGCAGAACATGGAGGAAATTAGGACCAGTGCCAGTTAGAGCAGATTCTTCAAAAGGATGGGGTGTAGCCTTTAAGTCTCTGGGGAATGAACTACTTGTAATAGGTGCATCTACATCCGGAGTCTCTTATTCAGGAGATGGTATGGCTATATACACTTGCTGCCCACATGCTGAAGCTGATCAGGCACTGCAATGGACCCCTCTCGAGTGTGGCAGAAACAGGCTGAGTAACTTTATATTGAACTGTTCTGTGATGTTAGCTTAAATTATTAACCCTCTAAATTAGACAGTAGCTAAATAGAGTTGTTTGATGCAAGTTGAATAATAAGCTAAACTAGGATTTGGCCATGTATTTTTCATATTCCTGAGAGTGCTTTGAATCCTGGTAATGTTGAACGATATCTACTGTGTATGTATTTAAAAAGATCCTGCGTTGTGTTTTAGTTGTAATTCCAGGGGAGATGTCAAAAAATAATCTTTTCTCGTTAATGCTGAAGGTTGAGCAGTATAATGATAATAACTCTTTTCGTAACATTAAAAAATCGTGGATTTAATCCCTGACCATCGCAGGAGTAGAACTACTCTCCAATGTCCAAAAAATCTTTAGCTCGATTGATTAATCAAACAGTAAATAAGTTTCTAATGCTTTGATACTTGATGTAGTGAAAATTAGTGTTACATCGACATGGGAGAGCAAAATTTACTCATCTCAATCTTATTGGAAATACCAAATAGCTCAAATTTAACAAAGCAAATATTATGAACTCTGATGAAAACAGACTGCAGAATGGTGCATTTTTGGCATCTAGTTGAATTTTAAACTGCTAGCAAGCCTGAAAGCTTAACATTGACATTGTTAGCATAGTGATGGATGTACTTTTGTTAAAATTATATATAATCTCCTTGTTTATTGATTTTTTCTAATTCAAAAGCACAATTAATTAAAAAATGATTAGCATCATTTTTGCTTAAAAATATCATGCAGTGCTTTTTTTTTTTGCCGATAATTCATAAAATTAATTTTCATAGAGTCTTTGTCTACACGAGTATATTACAGTTAATGTTATAATTTAAAACACACCACTCAAGTGTTTTGTACTTAATTGATAAAAATAAAACAACTGTTATAAATCATACCATTTAGTGTAATACACGTAGGCCTTGCTTAGTTGGAGGTAATAAAATGGAATGCAATGAGTACATGGTAATTTTCACTCACGGTACCCAACTTTTGGTTAAAGTTTCATCAAAGTATCCAACTTTTAAAACGTTTCACAAAAATGACCAACATTTTGTTAAGGTTTCACTAAAGTACCCAAAACCGTTTTCCGGCGGACGAGGATGAGCTGGAGTTGACGTGGATCCGAACCTGCCAGACTGTCCAATCCTTGATTGACACGTGTCAGGGTGACCAAAAAAACCAAAAACCGAACCGAACCAACCGGTTCGATTTCGGTTTCGGTTTTTGACAATATATAACCGACTTGTTCGGTTCAGCTTCGGTTTTTAATTTTGAAAACTGAAAATACCGGTTCGGTTCGGTTCGATTTCAGTTTTTGACAATATATAACCGATTGGTTCGGTTCAGTTTCGGTTTTTAATTTTAAAAATCGAAAATAACCGAACCAACCTACTTAAATATATATTTATTGTAAAAATATTAAATAAATTATATTAATTAGAAAAAATATATATATAAATATTAAAATTATAAATAAAAATATATTTTTTTGTTATATAATTAAAGAATAAGCATTAAAAAATTATAAATTAATGAATAAAAAATAAAATTGGTTAACCGAATAACCGACCGAACCGAGTCGGTTTGGTTAATTTC
>CATIWO010046189.1:0-22257 GCA_949673435.1 Macaranga tanarius
GAAACCTAATCCATTAAATTAATAGACTTAGATAAGGTTGATGGGCTATCTCAACACATTGGATTAATCTTTGGCCCAAAACACATTTAAGCCTAGGCCCATACACTTTGGGCCATTAATCTAAGTCCAAGTAATACAACCAAATCTTTATATTAATTATATGGACTTGGGCTTACTTATTGGGCTAACACTTGATCCAAGCTCTAATCTATTAAATTAATGGACCTAGATAAGGTTGAAGGGCTTTCTCCACTTAGTGGATTAATCTTTGGCCCAAAACACTTTTAAGCCTAGGCCCAAACACTTTGGGCCATTAATCTAAGTCCAAGTGGAAACAACACATATATAATTATTAATTCAATACTTTAATTAATATTCAATATTAATCAAGTGTAAATTAATAATTAAACCCTTAGTGGAATTGGATTTCATAATATGCTAGAATCACTGCTTAAAGCAAAAATCTAATTCCCTTAATCTTAATTACTTAATTAAACACTTTAATCAATAATTAGATTAATATAGGTGATAAAGTGAAAACCTTATAGGTGTGACTTACTAGGTCCATGTCTAATTGGCAATGAGAAAATAATATCAACACTTGATATTACTTGAAATACTTTCGAGTCTAAATATGAAAATCCTAATGATACACATCTAGTTCTTATAAGTTGTGAGTGACCCTTAGCATCGATATCACAACTACCTAATTAGAAATGAATGTATGTAGTGATTTGCATGAACCCTCCGATCATAATTACTCTGCACTAAAATCCATTTATTGAAGATCCCGATAAAGCCTAGAGTCAAGGTATAGTTAAACTCTAATAGCTTCATCATGATACCTCATCTCAAGTTCTATTCTTGATAAAACATAACAAACACTACAAAAACTTTCTAGCACTGAAAATCTTTCAGTATGTTATGTTTGTTCTGGCCAGAAACTTATCCATTAAGAATAAACTTAGATAGGAGTAGGATCTTAACCCGGTTCACTCTAGGCATTGAATCCCATCTTGGACAAACACTCATCCTTACATTCAACCAACTAGAGCCACCACACGCCATATACCCATATGTGGCTAGCACAAGTATATAAGTGATAACAAAATCTAACCACTTAAATGTGGATGACCGTGATGCCTCAGGTCAAAGGACTATATGTACAATTGTGATTTAGACAGTGATTGTTGACTGTAAGTGAATACCCTTACGATCACATATCTTACATCACGTTCGATCCACTCATCAATATGAGTATCCACATGTCTATTTTGATATCTCATATCAAGTAGCATGAGGCTCACTACCTCCTACTATTAGTATCTCATACTAATCAAGGAAAATAGACAGAGGTGATAGTTGAATTAATATCAACCAAATATTAATTTATCGACTACGAACAATTTTATAGCATATGTACCGAATAAATTTATCCTCATATTATCAACTATTGATAATAAATTTATTCAACATAATGCTAATTGATTAATACTCAAATAAATAAACACACTTTATTTAAATGAATATTTTATTGCCATTTGGGATTTTACAATGTTAAAATACATGATTGGCTTTATGGCATATCACCTATACTAACAATATACCCATACGTGGCTAGCAAAAGTATGTAAGCGGTAACAAACTCCAACCAACTATATGTGGATGACCGCATCGTCTCAAATCAAAGGACCATATGCGCAATTATGTCCAAGATTGTGATTGTTGACTAAAGTGAATTCCTAAGCAATCACAAATCTTGTGTCAATGTTGGATCCACTCATCACATGAGTATCCACATGTCTATTCTGATAACTCATATCAAGTAGCATGAGACTCACTACCTCCCACTATCAGTATCACATACCGATCAAGGAAAATAGATAGAGGTGATAGTCTAGAAATTAATACTACCTTTATATTAATCCACTAACTATGAATATTTATAGTATATATACTAAATAAGTTTATCACTCATATTATCAACTCTTGATAATAAACTCATTTAATATAATGCTAAAGGTAAATATTCAAATAAACAAACACTTTATCTAAAAGAATATTTTATTGCCAAATGGATTAATATACAATGTTTACATACAAAATGGCCTTAGAGCACATCTATACTAACATATACATGATCAGTAAAATATGATCATCAATCAATCTCATACTAGTCTTCGTTCATTATCCTTCCATAATAATGACTGACTAGGGATGATTTAGAATATAATTCAATTTTTATCTAAGAGTTTTACTATCAAGTCACACACTTGATGATCTTAGACAGAATTAATATTCATAGAATTTAAGAGTGTCAAAATGATAAAATGCCTCATTATTATTAAGATGCAAAATGACAAAGTCATAATATGGCCATAAAACAATTGGCCTAGGCACACAACTAACATAATGGTAGTGTTATTGATTTAAGACAATGGTGGTGGTGGTAGTAGTAGTGGTCAACTATGGCAATAGGTGTTGTTAAGTTTGTTCTTGTTAGTTATAGATATTTTTTTATTATTTGCTTGTTTGTTTATTTTTTGTTGTTGTTGTTATTGTTGCCGATCTTTTTGGGTCTAGTGGTGGTGGTGTTGGATTTGTGACAGTGGTCATATATGGTGGCAGCAGTGGATGTTTTGTGGATGGGTGTATCATGCGAAAGAGAGGGTATAGGTGAGAGGGAGATGAAGGTTCAAAGAGCTAAATGATATTTTTCCCTTAAAAAAAATTATAATTTAGTCACCAAACTATTATTTACATATTGATCATTCCAATTTTTAAACTAATTAAGGGTAATTTTAGAATTTTATACAACTATTGATATTTTGACCACTCTTTATTCTTTTGACTAACAAAATATACTTAAAATTTTTGACATAAGGGGGGAATAGTTAACGGAATTAAAACTGAATGAGTATTTAATTTACTTTTAAAAATATAGGAACAAAGTAGTATGTTAGGACAAATCTTAGGAGGGTGTTAATAAATTACCCTAAAAATAAATATTTGTTTGATGCTAAGTATTTGTCTTTATAAGTTAATTTTCTTGTAGTGAGAAATGATATATTTGAAATTATCGAGAAATGAGTCTAATATCAATTAATGTGCAAGTTTATTTAAAATTATGTTTATTGTTTGAACTAAAAATTTTAAAAAACAATTACACGAAATCATAAATAGAGAGTAAACTCGATGATCAGCTAAATATTTCTTTTGTTGCAGTGTTATTCTGGCTGTCCAGAAAACAAATGTTAACCATAGAATGAAGACCGTTTGATGGAATAGTGAGCAAATGAAAGAGAGGTTGCTCAATTTTTTAATTATGAATCCAAACTCAACCATTGATGATTTATATGCAAGTTTCATGATTTATTATTTTATTCTCTGGAATAGCAGGCTTCTTTTACTGACAAATCTTCAACTTCTCTATTACCAAAGCGCTGCATTTCTTCTGCGTCATTTCCACCATTATCACATATTACTCGTATAATGTCTCTATTCATTACTCTTTCTTTCTCAAGTTGTATCATTTCATGCCTATAGCTTTTTAGATTATCAAGCATATTTTTCCCTTTTCTGTTATTTTCAATGTTCACAAAAATTTTAACCAAAATTATTGCTTCTGAATTTTTTTAAGTTTTATTCTCTTTTCTGTTTGATGTTGATCTCCTAAAATACTGCACCTAAGTTTAGGGACCTAAACTAGTGATTCAGACTAGTTTTTGCAAAAAGTTTATCCTCATCATCTCTTTGGCCAATATTGATCCTTTTAATTTTAAGATCGTATTAGGTATTTGGGTTTGTTTGATTAAAATGAATTTTACAAAATTTTACCCTTTGTTTAGTTTAATTCTATCAAAAAATTTATTTCATTTCTAAATGAATTTTAAATAGAATTCATTTGCCAATAAATTCTAAATTCATCACAATTCATTAATAAGAATTAATTTAAAATTAAACAACTCCACAAAATTAAAAAGTTGATATTCAAAATGAATTTTACTTATTTTTCATTTTAACCAAATATAATTACTTGGATTTAAAGTTAACCAACTCCACAAAATTAAAAAGTTGATATTCAAAATGAATTTTACTTATTTTTCATTTTAACCAAATATAATCACTTGAATTTGCAAATAAATTCCATAAAAATTTTATATAATTCATTTGAACCAGACAAACTTTTATGAAATTTGTTTATAAAACTGAGAGTGTTTGATTTAAATGAAAATTTTGTAAAATTTATTTTCAATTTTAACTTTTTAATTTTGTGAAATTATTTAATACTAAATTAATTCTTATTGATTAATTGTGTTTGATTTAAATGAATTTGAAATTCATTTGCAAATAGATTTTATTTAAAATTTATTTGGAAATAGAATAAATTTTTTAATAGAATTAAAATAAATAAGGGTTTGAGTTTTCCTAGATTTAATATTGCAAATTACGAAACATATAATTAATTATTAACTAACAATTTATCTATTTGCATGTATATATTGTATTATTTAGATGTTTTTATAAATACAGAAAGTACTTTTAGGCTTAAGTGAAACCATGGTCTATCACATGGCTGCTATGCACATAACAAATGCAATTATTATCTTTAAATCTAAAGGAGAATTGAAGCTAAGATGGTCTGTCGCACAAAATGTGTTTGGATTATTAGCATTAGTTAGCTATCGATTAGGGCTGATCACAGAACGGAGAAAAAACCGAACTGAATCGAAAATCCAAACTGATATACAAAAAAAAATACTGAAATGATTAATTTTAACTCTGAACCGAATAGAACTGAACCATTTTACTAATTTGATATTGTACTGAAGATTTGTTAAAAACCATACCGAAATCGAACCGAAACCTTGCTGAAAACCATACCGAACCGAAAACCAAATATAGTATCGGATATTATATGAAAAAATAATATATAGATATTAATATTTATTATTGAACTTAATTTTATAGTTTCATTATATTATCAAGTTATATATATATATATATATAGCTTTATAATAGTTTATAGGTTTCATTATATATAACTTAATTATTATTACTATTATAACAAATATTTAAATTACTTAAAATAAAATATTATTTACAACTAATTCAATATTAAAATAAAAAATAAATTATTAAATATAACAAAAATTTATATATTTATAATAGAATTATGTATTTTTAATAATAGTATTGTTAATAGAAATACACTAATAGTATTATTATTTATTAATGAATGTTATAATGTAAATTCACATTCACAATTATTATGAATTGCATACTTATGAATTGCGTGAGTATGCAATTCATACTTTTAATGTATATTAGTATGAATTGCATAATTATGTAAAGTTATAATGTATATTTAGTATGAATTGCATAAATTACATACTTTTAATATATGTATATTAATGTATATAAGTAAATATAATTAAAAAAAATATTACTTGCAATATAAAGTTATATATTTTTAGGTACAATATAAAATAATATTAATATGAAAAATTAATGTAAAGTAAATATAATAGAAAACTATGAACATAGTAGTAATATACAATACTACAATTAAGTTTAAATACATTTAACTCACGAACCTATTAACTATAAAATTACTATATAAGAAATATAAATTATCAATTAATTACTAAAATTACTATATAAGAAATATAAATTATCAATTAATTACTAAAATTAATATAAGATGATAAGATTATAAATTATGAAGTATCAGTTATAGCTAAAATACTTAGTGAATGATTTCAAAACCATGCACTTTAATCTTAAAATTACATAATTTTGTATAAGACCTTATATAACTCATTTAATGTAATTGGTGTCTGATTATAAGATTAATTAAATATGTATAATATTAGTTTAATATTAAGTATTAAGTAAACAAAATTTAAATTTGTTAGATAATATACACTCATGACTTAATCTGTTTAAGTTTTGGATTGGGTGTAAAAGACTCCTAATAGAAGTCTTCTTATTACTCTTTTGTAGAGTATGGGTTTTATGTTTAATGTACGTAACACAACCCAAGAACAACTCACGCAGAACAAGAAAGAACTCTCTGCACAGAAAAATACTCTGCGTATTTTTTTCTCTCTCTCTACACCAAAATACTCTGTGTATTTTCTCGCATTCTTGATCATTCCATTGATATTTAGATTGTGAAGACATAGCCTTTACTCTAGTAGTCAAGGCTCTGATCAATATATTTCCCACGGTTTCCGCTGCAGGAGAAAAGGGTCAGTAATCTATATCTCTTTGTGATTTATTATTCCTCTCTTTTTTCCTTTCATTGGTACAGAGCATGTCTTCTTGATTTAGTATCATTGGCATGATATTGTTGTATATTAAATTGAAAAGTATAATTTTCGTCATTTGGTTAATACACTGCAGTTTATGAAAATCTGTGTTATTTTGTCTTGTAGTGCAAATACATGTTTTGATTTTTGATTTAATGTGCAAAATTCATATCACTATTGGGGAAGGGGTATCTGTAAGTTTTGGCCTTACCAATGAGACGAGGACGCCTAAAAACCCCCCACCGGAAAAAGTTCGGATGCCTGATTCGACCAGAAAGGCGGCGCGTGGCTTACACGCGCTACTGTTGATGAGTGGAGCAAAGGCTCCACTCACATGTCAACGAGACACGTGGCGCGAGCTGATTGGGTAGCTCAAGCCACGTGGTCCAATAGGCTTCTGCCACGTGGGCAGAAGCCGATGAGTCAGCACCACGTGGCAGATGACGTGTCTGCCACGTCAGCCAATATGACCAATCGGGGAGCGACACGTGTCTGCCACATGGCCGCTGCGTCGGCACTTAGGACCAGTAGCATGTCGACACGTGGCGCAACATGGACCAATCACATTGTGACACGTGGCATCAATAAAAAAATAAAATTTTCACTCCATGCATGGAGGCGCGTGACGTGTGTGAGGGCATGTCTGGTGGTGCGTGAGGGCACGTGCGGCCTGTACAAAACTCTATTTTGATCCCTTTTTTTTCAGTATGCATATTTTAATTTTCTTGATTTTTTGGTATAATTATTTTAAATGTTTGAGCTTGCAGAAAATAAGTTTTAATTTTTTCCCTTGTTGTGATAAATATTTAATTAATTAAATATTATTTTCTATTTTTCAATAAAATAATTTGTAAAAATTAGAATTTTAAAAATGCAGTTTTTAGAATTTTTTATAGTTGTCTCCATGCATAATGATATTAATTGAAATAAGTTTTCAATTATCCTTAAATTATTACTTTATATGATAAACTAAAGTTCTTTTTCTGTATTGTGTATAGAAAAGGAGTCATTATGCATGTACCCGCAGTGATTAGGATTGAATTTCATCTGTGAAGGATATATCATCTTAGAAAAGAGATTCGTGAGATGAGGATGGAGACTATAAGGCGTTATGATGATATTGATGCATTAATTGAGCATATTGTACGTGTCCATGGAAAGATGTGAAAGTGCGTTTTGCATGGTAGTTACTCTCGAGGCCGTGACCTCGATGGTCTTATGTCTGATATGATAAAGACCCTTAATCTTAGGGATTATGGGCAAGTCTTACATCAAGCATGGATTAATAACATTAATCACAACTATATGGATGCTATAAGAGTATTCTTGAAAATCATATCAAGACGAGGAGTGATGCGAGTGGTAATTCCTCCTGAGAACATGGTCCTAAGAAGTGGATGAATTGTGAAGCGTCTATAATACAGAAGGGAAATCCTATACTATGTGCCATATGGGCTCAAGTATAGTCTCTATAAGTCTCACCCCTTATTGGGCATTTACATGCCTAATGCGACAGTTTCTTAGATAGTTTTAGTAACTATTATTTTAGTGATATCATTTGATGTTTAGCACATCATTATTTTGTTATGATTGTCGGATTTGGATGTTCATTTATGGTTTTGGTTTCTTTTACAATTTCTTAATAAAATATTTGAGAACATATTATCAATAAATGTAATTTCTTATTTTTCTTATTTAATTACGTTTATTTGCAATATTTAAATGTGTTTATGTATTGCATGATTTGAAATTGTTATGCAAAGGACCAAATTGTATGATCTCAAAACTTTAGAGTTAGAGAACTTAAAAGTTTGATCTGATAATCTTTACTAATATGCATAAACTTTTAACTAGTAATATCAAATATTAGAACTTAGATGGTAATTAGAAACTTAGTGACCTCTTCAATTCTAGGTCTAGTGGGAGACTTTATTGGTTAATATGTTAAGTTCATATTAGTTGTGTGTATTATATGTTCTTCTAACGAAGTGCAACCATTAATCATTGAAGATCATGAGGATCAACAATGACAACTGCCACTAAGTCCGTTGTTGCTGAACTTAACAAGGACCTCAAGTTGAATGGGGATAATTATGAGGTCTGGAGCATGAAAATTCAATATGTGCTTGAAGAACAAGAGGTTCTTGATATGCTCAACATTATTATGACTGAGCCTGAGGATGGATCCACTGTCCAGCATAGGCGGAATAGAGAGGCATACTAAATGTGGAAGAAAAAGAACTCTTCTGCTCGCATCATTCTGCTTAGTGCGATGGATGATGACATTGCTAAGCGATTCAAAAGATATAAGAATGCGATGGAACTTTGGAATGCTTTGAGGGAGATGTTTGGAGGTGTGTCCTTGACTAAGCTCCGCTTATTGACCATTAAGTTCGACACCTACAAGAAACGTCCTGATCATACAATGAAGAAACATCTAAGAGAGATGTCAAATATGATCAGTGAGTTGAATGATGTCGGTCATATGTTGACTAAGGAGCAAAAGATTCAAGCTGTCATCCGCTCTTTGCCTAACAGTTGGGAGCACATGAGGATGCACCTAACACACTCAAAGAATATAAGAAACTTTGAGAATGTTGCGTGACATTTGGAGTTAAAGGAAGATTGACTTACGTCGGTTAAAGTTAATGCATAAGTGCATTACGCTCAAGGAAGCTCTTCTGCTAGAACAAGTTCCAACAGTAACAAGCGCAAGCCCAAGGCAAAGGGAAGGCTAAAAGGCCTAAAAAGTAAAAGTAAGAATATAAGAAGAAAGCAAGGTCAAAGAATAAGAGAAAGACCAATGTTGCACGTGTGAGGTGCTGCAACTATCAACAAAAGGGGCACTATGCAAGAGATTGCACTGAGCTTAAAAAGGTACACCTCATTTACTCATATATGAGTGAAGCTTGTGTATCTAGTTATTTGTTCTTAACTGAATTTAATTCTTTGTGGGTTATTGATTCAGGAGCAACTGACTATATGACGAAGGATCGTGGGACCTTCGTAGATTTTCGACGAGTACCTGATGGAGAGAGATGGATTTATGTGGGAAATAATGCAAGGATTTCAGTTAAGGGAATAGGCATATGTAAATTAGTTTTACATAGTGGTCGAACCCTTCTCCTACATTATGTTCTCTATGCTCCAAGTATTCATAGGAATTTATTATCTGTTCTTGTATTATTGAAATTTAGTTTCAATTGGTACTTTTATGATGACAATGTATGTTTGTGTTTGGGTACAATATTTTATGGTTCTAATTTTATACTGGAAAGTTTCATTGTTATGGATACACTTTTATTGTTATGGTTCTAGTTTGGGTACAATCTTAACTCTTGAAGTTAAGATTTTAAGAGACCGTTCAAGAAGGTTGTTGTCTCTTTCTCAAAATACATATATCAACAAAGTCCTTGAAAGGTTTAATATGCAAAGCTGCAAACCCATAGGTAACCCAATAGCTAAAGAAGAGACCCTTAGTAAGAGAATGTGTCCCCAAATGCAATAAGAGGTTAAATATATGAAGAACGTTCCCTATGCAAGAGCCGTTGGAAGTCTTATATATGCTATATTGTGTACAAGACCTGATATTTGCTATGCTGTTGGGTTAGTAAGTAGATATAAATCCAACCCAGGCGAAGCATATTGGAAGGCAGTTAAGAGGATTTTAAGATACTTGAAAGGTACTATGGACTAGTCGATGTGTTATCAAGGAAAGGATCTGTATATGAGAGGATACACAGATGCTGATTGGGCCGGAGACGTAGATAAGAGGAAATCTACATCTAGTTTTATTTTCTTATTAGGCAATTCGGCCATCTCTTGGAGTAGCAAGAAACAAACATGTGTTGCCTTATCAACAATGGAAAGTGAATTCATTGCATTCTCAAGTACTGTCCAAAAGGGAGTATGGCTTAAAAGATTCCTAGATCATCTTAAAGTAACTTCCTCTAAAGAACCTGTGACAATTATTAGTGATAGTCAATCGTCAATAGCTTATACTAAGGATCCTAAGCTCCATAGTAAGACTAAGCATATTGACATCAAGTATCATTATGTTAAAGACATGGTTGCACGATGAGAGGTGAACTTAAAGTATATTTCTACACATGACATGATAGTAGATCCGATGATAAAAGCTGTCACTAGAGATGTGTTTGAGAGGCACATTAAATATTTTAGTTTGCGTAGATTTTAGGTTGTACTTTGCTTATCATATAATTTGGACATGATTTGTTATATGTTTATTTTCAATAAATATATGGATATTCATTTGGCAATACACAATGTGTTAGTATTAAATGTATGTGACATTTAAAGTATATTGGACAGAGAAGTAACCCACTCACATGGGTATTTACCCTAATTTTGTTAAATATGTTTAATAAAGATTAGGATGAGGTAGTATTTTAAACAGATAAGAGAGTTACGAGAGCCCGTTTAATATATGTATGTCATCTTGCTTAAGTATTAGATGAGTTCTAATTTAAGTGTGAGATAAAATCCTACATTTCATTACATGATTTGTAAGTAGATTTATGTAATCTTTAAAAGGAGAATTAAAGGCAATTCTTCTTGATTCTGTCTGAATCGCCAGAAGTGACCTCAATTAAATATTAAGATTTGGTGTTGAGATACACCTAAATGTATAGCTTATGTATGATATTAAATATATGATTATAATCATTTTGAAACATGTGCTCTTTTTAAGAAAAGAATGAATACTATAACGCATGATTCATACTATACATGCGAAAGCCGACCGAGGATGGAAAGTTATATAAAATAATAATCAAATGATCTCAACCTTCCCTAGTGTGAGACCCGTTCCATAAACTTATGGTTTTTGAAAACCTACCCTTAAGACCTGGGGCATATTTCTAAAGTATGGTTTGATGTGGCTATTTTGGAAGAATCTCTAAAAGGTCATGTGAGATACGGCCTAGAGGAATTGACTGGATAAGTGAGTTGAACCATATAATGGAAATAATATATGAAGAAAAAATTACTGATAGACTACATTCAAAGTTTCTATTGTATACTAGCTAGCCTATTATGAGTGCCATAAGTGGTGCATACATAATAGTGGACATAGAATATTGCTAAGTAAATCAAGAGGTAGCAGTGAATGTAAATAAGTAATCTGGGGTAAGGCATATGTCAAGATAAAGAATCTACTATCGAGACGCTATATATCTTCAACAAGTGTATAGCATAAGTGTTCTCGTTATATGCTGGTCGCACGATCTATTTATCAGTATGAATGGAATGAAAACTGAATATGTTCAGCCATGTGCGAGTGGGAGATGTTAGATAATATACACCCATGACTTAATCTGTTTAAGTTTTGGATTGGGTGTAAAAGACTCCTAATAGAAGTCTACTTATTACTCTTTTGTAGAGTATGAGTTTTATATTTAATGTACGTAATACAACCCAAGAACAACTCACGCAAAACAAGAAAAAACTCTCTGCGCAGAAAAATACTCTGCGTATTTTTTCCTCTCTCTCTCTACACCAAAATACTCTGTGTATTTTCTCACATTCTTGATCATTCCATTGATATTTAGATTGTGAAGACATAGCCTTTGCTCTAGTAGTCAAGGCTCCGATCAACATATTTACCACGGTTTCCGCTGCAGGAGAAAAGGGTCAGTAATGTATATCTCTTTGTGATTTATTATTTCTCCCTCTTTTCCTTTCAAATATAATAAAATATATATTTTGAAACTTTTCATTTATTATTTTATTTTAAATTTAAAGTTATAATTTATAAAAATAATGAAAAAATTAATATTGAAGGTATAAATACATAAAAAATGTACTTAAATAAAAGAATATAATCAACTTTATTTTTATATATAATAAATAAATGACTAATGTAGTTAATAAGTTATATATGATATACTTTTTTATATTCGTAATATATTTAAGATAATTGTTAATTTATTTTATAAATTCTTCCAAAAAGAATAGAGAAGAAAATTTTATTTTATAAAAAAAGTTCCACGATAAGAAAACAACGCTTAAAACAGGAAATATATTCTCCAACAGGATCTTTTTATCATTAAAACCAAATGAAATCATGATTGGTTTATATTAATAAAATATTATCTTTTAAAAACATTTTCAAGATTTGGTGCACCATTAAAAAACATTATTATTCTTGTTAACAAAAGTAAACTTTTAAATATTTAATTTATTTAAATATTATTTAAAAGAAATTTGGTGACGGATGGGTAATCCATAGTCCATAGTGATAAAAGATTATTAGTATCTATTGTTTACTTATTTTTATATTAATTAGTATGTATTTATAATTTTTAATGAATTTTTTATATTTTTATAAGTTTGTTTAATTAAATAAAATTTTCTAGTTTGAAAAGAGTAAGTCATTTTTTAGAAATAATTTAATATTTAAAACACACTCGATATCAAAAAGTGTAGAGAATTTTTTTGGTTAAAAATATTTTTAAAAACCAAAATAAGCCTAAATAAAAACTTTTTAAAAACCAATTAGTTTGTTTTTTAATTGAGTGTGATTTAAAGTTTTGAACTGATACCATTTGATTGGACAAAAGGTCAATTTGCCCATTAAATTTGTGTAAGAAGTTCAAATAGGTCGAATTTTAAGTTTTCTGCAAATAGATTCAAACATTTTATTTTAAGCCGAAATAAATTCAAATTTTGCACATAGAAGGAGCATGCATCTCAGTCTTAATAAAATAGAACTAATACAATAATAATAAAAAATAGGCAAAACCCATATTTAAACCTTTGAACTTTTAAGTTTTATTGCATTAAACCCTTAAACTTCAATTGTGTTGTATCAAACCCTCATACTTTTATTTTTTCATGCATTAAGAACTTCTTTTAAAAAATTTCTCCCTGAACTTATTTTTGAAGATCAAATTACTAAACTTTCAATTTTTTTTTATCATTTTAATACAATTAAAAAAAACCTACAAACATATTGTATGTTCTCCATTAAATAATAATCTAACAAATTAAATAAATTGAAAACATATATTTTTATTTTTATTTAAACATATTATTTTAAAGGTAAAATATCTTTAATTCAAATTAGTAAAATTTATTATTTTATTGTTTTATTATTGCTAGTAAAAAAACCACGTGCTTCGCACGTGAATAGAAAATTTTTTAAATTTGTGATAATATATAAGTATTAAATATACAATTTGATATTATTATTATTATTATTACTACTACTACTACTATTACTATTATTATTATTATATTTAATGAGATTTTTAAAAGATTAGAGTATTTTTCGCTTATATTAAAGTATTATTATCATTACAAATTATACGACAATAATTTTTTTTAAATGAATTGAGTACCCTTTTACTTTTCGGTAGAAATAATAATATTTTTTATAAAATTATTATTTTAAAACATATTATACTAAAACTATTTATGCATGTACGGCATTTTTTATTGAATTTTTTGTTTGCATTTACTTTATTTAGAATAATTATGTATATATGTACTTTTTTTATTCAACTTCATTACGACTTACAAGTCGTAATATCATGACATCTTTACTAATAATTATTTGTGACTTTTATTATAACACCCGTATTTTTAAAACACTGTTCATGCATATTATTTTCATGATATATTTAGTAGAGTTTTGGATTTTGCATGTAAGTGTGAGTACGTACTTTTGGTAGAGAGGGGTTTATGTGTAAGTAAAGTTGGGAGTTATTTGTCACATAAGAAAGTTGAGGATTATTATGTAATAATCCAAAGTTGTTAAGGTTGTGTAGAGATTGGTGGAGATAATTATTGACATTTATATATATATTATTTTATTAAGAGATTTTTGTAGAGATATTGTTTATTATAATTATTATTATTATTATTATTATTATTATTATTATTATTATTATTATTATTATTATTAAGATATTAGTATTAATATATAATTATTAGAGGGAGACTTTTAGAGGGGGGAGCAAATGGTATATTTTCATTGGTGGTTTTTATTTGATATATTTTATTGTATATGTGTGTTGTGTGTTAGAAGAAGTGTAGAGAATTCATTAGGGAGAGAAGAGGAAAATTGAGAGTTTTGGGAGATTTGATAATTTTTTACTCCTCTAGCATCATTTTTGGGGAGATTAAGAAGATCAATTGGCCATTTGCGTATCATTTTAGGTAAGCCATGTATTTATTTTGATTATTTGAAGCTTGGTTTTGATGTTATAAATTCGGGTATATTTTTCTATGTGTATCAGTCTTAGTATTTTGAGCATAACTTGAGTTGTAGACCTCTAATTTGAGCAAAGTTTGATGTTCTGGAAACCTTAGAGAGTCTACTACAAATTTTATGTTTTGCACAAAGCCAGATTCTGTGGTTTAGAGTGGCTGGCATAGCAAAATATTTTTGTGCTCCAAGCTGTCACTCTGTTTTTCCTGTTTGACCTGGTTTTGCTCAAAAATCCATAATTAATTCCACACACCTCCAAATTGAGTAATTCCAATTTACATTTGAAGTATAATCATATGTCTAACTTTCATAATTTTTAGAGCTGTGTGTGAATTATTTAGATTTATTGAACCTAGACTTTGGAGTTGCACTTAGTGGAATTTTGTGCAGTTGAATGCAAGAGTTATGCTTGCTATGTGTATTGATGTATGAATTATGTGTAGGCTTGGATAAGGATGTTGGAGGTACTACTCACTAGGGGAGTTCTGATTTTGAAGGAGTTGAAGTATTGTTGTAAGTGATTATTAATATGATGAATATATATATTGATTCTCTAGAAATAAGAATAATATTGCCATAAATTAATTAATTGGAATATATGATGAGATATGAATAAATGTGATGAATTGGGGATTGATTGATTAATAGAATTATGTGCTATGAATGATTTGGAGAAGTAAGTGATGTTGTATAAATGACGTATATAATATGTATATATTGATTCTCTTGATTGTGAGAATATGGAATTGTGATTAAATGTGGTATTTAATAAGAAGTGGTTGTCGAAAGGTGAATTGTATATGTGCATTGTGATTTGAAGTATATATATATATATGTATTGAGAAAATGTTGGATTGTGATGGAATATGAGGATTATATTGCCTAAAATGAATTGGCAATTATGTGATGTATTGTGAATTGAATTTAGGAATTATGAGAATTTATGATTTATGGTTTGAGTTTGAGATGAAGTGAATATGAGAAGTGTATTGCTATGAAATGATACACATATAGTTGTTGAGAATGATGAATTATGTAGAAATGTGAGTTGTGCACATTTATATGAATTGATTGAAAATGGTGGAAAGTGAAATGTAAATATTGAAATGTGATTGTGTATGAGAATGTGGCATGATGACATGCTTGTGAGGAAAATGTGTGATAGTGGGGGTGAGCCGGGCGGATAGCTCCACTGATTGTAAAATCTGGAACTGAGTCGGGCGGATAGTTCCAGTAGTGGTCACATAAGAAAAAGATAAAATGTGAGATAGGTAAGCTGAGTCGGGCAGATAGCTACCCGAAATTTTATGTGAGGATGTGAGGTTGTGAGACTGGGACTGAGCCGGGCGGATAGTCTCAGTATGTGACCACTTGTGAAAAATGCGCATGTGAGGTGGTTTCGGCCAAAAATCAAATTATGTTGTGTTATTAATGAATGAGTTATATTTTAAATGAGTACTATTTCCATGTGATGTATATGATTGTGGTTCTACATGGTAGTGATTATGAATTTATGTGTGATTTAATGAATGAATTTTGGAATCATAAAATGAGATATGAATGATCATCAAATGGAGATGTGGTGTGGATTTTGGTATATGCTATGATATTTATAGGAAGTGTTATGTATGAGCAATATATTATATATGAGTTAGAAGTTATATACCATGAGTATATGATATATATATATGTTTTATGAAATGGGTGTATGTCACAAATATAAATATTAAGTGACTGTTGTTTTGTTGAGATGGAAAGTATGATTATTTGTGTAACTTGAACAATTAAGACTTGTTATATATATATATATATATATATATATTTCACTTAATTAGTTCTTGAGAAGTGATATATATATTGTTATATTAGTAATTGCTTATTGAGTTGCAAGCTCACCCCTTTGCAACTATTTTTCAAAAGATAGTTAGTAAGAGCTTAGAGCTTGATTAGCTTGTGACTTCTGGAGGCTCGAGGTATACTTGGTGATATCATCCTCCATCCATTCATTAGCATGCACCTCATGCATTTTGTAGTAATGTCTTACGTATTGAGCTATATGTAATGATATGTTGGAAATGCACTTTGAGTGTGCATATAAGTTTGAGATGGTGAAGTTGTGTATAAGAATTGTGAAGTATATATATATGGTTATGTAATGTTAATGTTGAAATTGTACTAGGTGATGAGCACTAGAACAATGTCTTGTGATGTCTATATATATATATATATGAATTAAGAAATTCTTGCAGATATTATGATTGTGTTAAATATATGTATATTATTTGAAAGAGTGGTTGATGCATATATATATGTATGATAAGCATGCACTATGTTGTGTATATATATAAGTATGGATTATGGAGTTATGTATTTGAAAGTATTTTTATAAAGCACTTGTTAATGTATTTTGAACATGGTTGAATGTATATATATCTTTTTGGTTGTTTTTCTTCTTCAAAGTGAGTGAAAAATCAATGTTTTAGAAGCTTATATGCATGGGATAAGTGTTAGGATTGATTTAGGATGAATTGAACAAGTTTTAGGGAGGCTGCCACCACTCACGGGTGAGCGCCAATCCCTGGCGGCTACGAGTTACCACTAGCGATCTCTAGTGGGTGGCGAGTGCCAGTCTCTGTGCACTTATATCGCCTTATTTTGACCATAACTCGAGCTACACAACTCCAAATGAGGTGTGGTTTAAAGCTATGGAAACTTTAAAGACCTCTACAACTTTTATGTTTTAAGAATTTCCAAAATCCACCTCTAAAATAGTAAAAAATGGTCGGACATTTTATTGCTCACATTAATTTGCAATTTGCCATGCATGACCTTTATGTGTTCAAAACCTCATAACTAATTTTGTACATTTCCAAATTGTGTGATTCAAATTGGAAATGAAACTAGACTCATAAATAAAAAGTTTTTAATGGTTTGAAAATGAATTTTATAGCTTGCTTTTATATATTAATGTAAAAGCTTTATACTCTATTGGTTTTAAGCTACATTCGTATAAGTTTTTGGATTTAATGTTGTTGTGCATTGCATATCTATATGGTTTGTGTGATGACTATGAAGTTGCATGGCATGTAGTTGTTTTCTTGAAATAATTTTATTTTCTTTCTAATTGGAATACGTGTTGGATAAGTTTGAGGCCACGTATTACGGATCTCACATTTAGTGGTATCAGAGCCCGGTCTTAGATTTCCTCGGGATATGAAAATATATATTGCATTCATTAACATATCATGCTTAAGTCAAAGATGACATATAGAGAGATACATACTATATCTCGGGATGGAAGAATACCACGCAACTCCTATTGGCCCGGAAGAGTTGTATGAGTCTATTTATAGGCAAGTGCCTATGCATACATTAGGTGAACACTCTCCCTCTCCTTAAATTGTATACTCTTATGTATCAGAGGTTTGATTAAATGATGAGAACCATGAAAAGATAATAGAGCAAGGTGTAGAGGTTTTCACGGGTGTTAGTGATCCTGTTATAGCAAAGGAATGGTTACGAAAAATAAAAAAAGTGAGAATGTAACGATGATTATAACTGGGATGGATTCGTTTGAAATATTTACAGAGAAATATATTTAAGAGGTATATGTAGATTGCAAGACGATTGAATTCTTTGAGTTAATCGAGGCCAAATGATTTATTTGTGGTTGATTATGAAGCGCAGTTTGGAAAATTATCAAAGTATGTTTTTGAAGAGATAACAATTATGGTGATAAAGCAAAGAAGACTTGAAAAAAAAGTGAATTTAAGAATTAGACAGAGAGAAAAAAAAAATCAAACCATTAACTTACGAAGATACAGTAAAAATTGCATGGTGCGATGGGGAAGCTATTAAAGAGGGAGAAGCCGGTAGACTTGCCAATTCAGCTCAAATCAGTGATAGTCCAATTTTTTAAAAAGATTATGATTTCCAACAAAAATGTGAAATAAGGCAGATTAGTCAATCAATGGGAAAAATATGTGATAGAGAATTTAAAAGATTTAACCGTCGAAAGGGAATTCCTCCACAGATAGTCCATTGAAGAAAACTGTTGAAAGATTTCAGCTAATTAAATAAAGCAGTGCAAGAAAAAAGATGTTTTAAGACAATGTTAACCTGGGCAGAGGAAGAAATAGTAAAAGAAAGGGAAGATGATATTTTTAACATAAATTAAAGCCAATCAACAACCTCAGAATCAAGAAGAAGTATATGCTATCACTCAGTCAGAAGCTTTTGCCACATCAGATAAGAATATGAGTATATTTTATTATGTTGCGTATGGTACCCTTTGATTTTGAATTTTTAAGATCATTTATATGAGTATGCATTGTGTATACATAACATGCTTGTATTAATAAGAACATGGTATATGCATTCCAATGTCTGCCGAAATGTTATGACAATGAATTGGTGAGGGGATTTTATTTCAAATACTAAGACTGTATGATTGATAGGTAGACTTTAATAATTGTTAAATTGGGAAGAAGATTAGTAGTATTTTAAGAACAGATTGGGTATAAAACGAATGTATTATTGCAATTTGGCATGTGAAAAAAGGTAAATATGAATATTTTTAAAACAGAGAAAGATAGAGACAATAATTACAAGAGAGATTATGTATGTTAGTTGATTTCGGCTATAATTGTATCACCGTGATTGAAGATGGGTATGAAGATTATTTAGATGATATTGAGATTCAACAAAAGCCAATTCAAGGGTAATGGGAGAACTAGTAATTGAAGAAATTTTGAATTTGTGACTGAAGAGAAGTATGAGATTATTCTTAGAAGCCGATTTTGAATATATATTATTTCAAGGGTGGTATTTAGAATTGATTGCACCATATAAAATAATATTAATAGAGTTAAAGAATTGAAGAAGGGCAATTTGATATAGTGAGTCATCTATTATGGGGGTGTGTTAATTTAGCTTAACAAAGAAGATGATAGTGTATGATTACATGTTGATGACGGGTGAATAAAAACTGTGCAAGATTATTTGGTTTCAACCCCAATTTTTTTTCATATGATTTGAATTGAGCATGAAAACTATTTAGTCAATATTGAGGAACTCGAAGAATTGAAAAATGCAGGTTGTCAGACTGAAAAATTTATCGTACGGGACATCGATTTAGCTTATAAAAGAAAAAGATGTAGATAATTAAATAGTATGTCAATGAAGAATGGTTATCCGTGAATAAAAATTAAAAGGGTTGCTTGATTAATTGAAAGATGTTATAGAACTTTTGAAGATAACCTTGAGACTGAGATTTTGGCAACTTCAAATAATTGAATATTTTATTACTAAAATAGTATTTAGAACTGGGAATGGAGGGTATAAACTTTTAGTTATGTCATTTGAACAGATTGGTATATCAATTGTTTCTGTGTTGTTAATGAATACTACCCTTTAACAGTATTTGAATTAGTTGTGGTTGTCTTTAGTGATAACGCTTTTATTTATTTGTCAAGCATAGAAGAACATAAAAAAATCTTTTTGAATAGCTTTGTGGACAATAGTGTGTTAGATTCAGCAAAAATGGGAATGGAATGGTAGAAAATATTTTTCTTAGCACGTAATTATGAAGAAAATGGATTAGAGCTGGTCAACAAAATTTTGAGAAGTTAGAAGAAGTATATATTAATGCTTTTATATTGCATTATCGGTCGAGAATGATGGTAATATGGTTTATATTGAAGCTTAAAAATAAGAGTTGTGATATATGTTAATATCAAATGGGAGAATAACAACTTATACATCTGGACAATTATGATTTCCCGGTGTGGATTATCTAATATCTGAACTAGAGTTAGCTATTATTGTTTATGTTTTAATAAAGAATTGAAGACAATGAATATGAAGAAATTATATTTGATGCTTGTAAAGAATCAAGGGTTGAAGTACATTATTCTGTAAAAGTGTTCTGTGAGTAATGTTGACAAAAATTTTCCTAGTAGTGGCTATCACTAAAGAGAAGCTACAAGAAGATTATGATATGGAAGTGGAATATCAAGTCTTGCAAGAAAGCTAAAGTTATTAATGATCCCAAAATGGCAATAGAAAAGGATAATTATGGAATTTGAGAGTGGGTGGCTACATATATTTGGGAACATGACAGTGTATATAGTATAATTGCATGAAGTACTATTATCTATTATGCTTGATGAAGATTCCAGTTGAATAATTGAAAGGTATAATGAGAGTTTATATGATGAAGCTCAGAGAACAATTTAAACACTTCAAGATATGCTTCGAGCTTGTATGTGTGGATGAATATATTAGTTACAAGAAAAAAAGTTGCGGAATCAGAAAATATCATTAGCGAAGGTTAAATGGAGTCATCACTTTCCAAAATGAGGCAACATTGGAAGTGGAGGAGCAAATGAGATTGTAGTATCCGTACCTATTTTCCAGAAGTGGTGAGCAATAAATTTTGAGAATGAAATTTTTATAAGGAGAGGAGAATTGTAACACCTGTATTTTTAGAACACTGTTCATGCATATTATTTTCATGATATTTTTAGTAGAGTTTTGGATTTTGTATGTAAGTGTGAGTACGTGCTTTTGGTAAAGAGGGTTTAAGTGTAAGTAAAGTTGGGAGTTATTTGACACATAAAAAAGTTGAGGATTATTATGTAATAATCCAAGGTTGTTAAGGGTGTGTAGAGATTGGTGAAGATAATTGTTGACATTTATATATATATTATTTTATTAAGAAATTTTTGTAGAGATATTGTTGATAATTATCTATATTATATTATTATTATTATTATTATTATTATTATTATTATTATTATTAGTGGGAGACTTTTAAAGGGGGGAACAAATGGTATATTTTCATTGGTGGTTTTTATTTGATATATTTTATTGTATGTGTATGTTGTGTGTTAGAAGAAGTGTAGAGAATTCATTAGGGAGAGAAGAGGAAAATTGAGAGATTTGGGAGATTTGATAATTCTCTACTCTTCTAGCATCATTTTTGGGGAGATTAAGAAGATCAATTGGCCATTTGTGCATCATTTTGGGTAAGCCATGTATTTATTTTGATTATTTGAAGCTTGGTTTTGATGTTGTAAATTCGGGTATGTTTTTTCATGTGCATCAGTCTTAGTATTTTGAGCATAACTTTAGTTGTAGACCTCTAATTTGAGCAAGTTTGATGTTCTGAAAATCTTAGAGAGTCTACTACAACTTTTATGTTTTGCACAAAGCCAAATTCTGTGGTTTAGGATAGCTGGCACAGCAAAATATTTTCGTACTCCAAGCTGTAACTCTATTTTTCCTGTTTGATCTGGTTTTACTTAAAAATCTATAATTAATTTCACACACCTCCAAATTGAGTAATTCCAGTTAGAATTTGAAGTAGAATCATATGTCTAATTTTAATAATATTTTCATAATTTTTAGAGCTGTGTGTGAATTATTTAGATTTATTAAACCTAGACTTTGGAGTTGCACTTAGTGGAATTTTGTGGAGTTGAATGCAAGAGTTATGCTTGCTATGTGTATTGATGTATGAATTATGTGTAGGCTTGGATAAGGATGTTGGAGGTACTACTTACTAGGGGAGTTCTGATTTTAAAGGAGTTGAAGTATTTTTGTAAGTGATTATTAATATGATGAATATATATATTGATTCTCTAGAAATAAGAATAATATTTCCATAAATGAATTGATTGGAATATATGATGAGATATGAATAAATGT
>CATIWO010046199.1:0-11386 GCA_949673435.1 Macaranga tanarius
AAATAATACAATAATTATAATAATATGATAATTAAATATACCCAATTATCCTCACAAATAACCAACTAACTCCTTAATGAAATAAGCATGTTGCATAATACCCCTTTAACTTTCTATTGCTACAACTAACTTCAAACTTTCTTTCAAATTTAATCCCTCTTTATAACCTCATGCTCAAGTTCAACTTATACTAGGCCTACTATCACATGTGCAATAAATATAATACATACGCCATGATTACATATGTTGGAGGGGCGGGTGTTACAGTATATGATCTTAATTCAAAATAAGTTCTTATTTCTAGAAATGTTCGTTTTAATGAAAAAATTTTCCTTTTGCTCATAAAATAAATTTTTTTCATAATCATACACATCAACTATTTTTAGATAACTGGGAGATGGGACAAAATTACACAGATAATTCATGTTCATCAAAATAAATAGATCCTTCAAGTTCTCCTAGCATGTTGTCTTCTGATATGAATATTCAATCTTATCATTCTCAAACTGGTAGCCGACCCACCAGAACCATTAAACCACCTCAATACCTAAAAGATTATCATTGTTCTTTCAAACCCAGAACCAGCCCTCATGCCATTACAAAAACCTTGAATTATGATCACATTTCACCATCTTATAGCCATTATCTTTGTCAAATATCTTCAAACCTTGAACCTAAAACCTATAAAGAAGCAGTGCAATTTAAATGCTGGCAGCAGGCTATGGAAGAGGAAATACGAGCATTGCAAGTCAATCAAACATGGGATTTGGTAGAATTGCCAAAGTCAAAACAACCCATTGGATGTAAGTGGGTATATAAAATAAAGTATAAGGCAGATGGGACTATAGAAAGGTATAAAGTGAGGCTGGTGGCAAAGGGATACACTCAGAGATCAGGTATTGATTACCTTGACACTTTTTCACCAGTAGCCAAAATGAGTACCATTAGAGTTTTGTTAACGGTTGCAGTAACAAAAGGTTGGTTTTTATACCAATTAGACATTAATAATACTTTTCTCCATGGGGATTTTGATGAGGAAGTGTACATGGAACTTCCACCTGGATTTGATTCAGGAAAACCAAATGTTGTTTGTAAGCTAAAGAAGAGTCTATATAGCTTGAAGCAGGCAAGTAGACAGTGGAATAAAAAATTGACTGTTTCATTAATCACTTAAGGTTTCAAGCAAACTATATCGGATCCCTCCTTATTTTTGAAGTAAATTTCTTGTAAGTTCATTGCTCTCTTGATTTATGTGGACGATGTGATAATAGCCAGCAATGATATGGAACAGATTGAGCATATTAAGAGATTTTTACATGATCAGTTTAAAATAAAAGATCTTGGCAATCTCAGATATTTCTTGGGATTAGAAGTAGCAAGATCAAAAGAAGGAATCAATTTTTGTCAGAGAAAATACACACTTGATCTTTTGAAAGAAACTAGTTTTATTGATTACAAAGTTGTGGCCTGTCCAATGGTTATCGATCATAAATTGTCAAAGTCTAATGGTACAGTACTAGACGATATTACTGGGTATAGGAAACTTATTGGGAAATTGATTTATCTTACAAATACAAAACTTGATTTGTCCTTTGCAGTACAAAAGCTTTCTCAGTTCTTTGATTGTCCTACTCAATTACACTTAACAGCAGCACATCGAGTACTGAGGTATCTTAAGGGCATAGCCGGTTAAGGTTTATTTTTTCCTGCTATAAATGATCTGTAACTGAAGGCTTTCTTTGACTTAGACTAGGCAACATGTTTAGATACTCGAAGATCCATAACTGGATACTGTGTATTTTTAGGCTCTGTAATTATTTCATGGAAATCTAAAAAGTAACAAATAGTTTCACGACCTTCCGCAGAGGCAAAATATCGAGCTCTTGCAGCAGTCACATGTGAGCTTCAATGGTTAATTTATCTGCTTCAAGACTTTAATATAGATCCTGAACCTGCAATCATATATTGTGATAATCTTTCAGCTATCAAAATAGCTGAAAATTTGGTCTTTCATGAACGGACCAAACACATTGAAATAGAATGCCACTTGGTAAGGCAAAAGGTGCAGCAAGGACTCATTCGATTACTACCAGTTACCTCACAACATCAGTTAGTTGATTGCCTCACTAACGCTCTTCCTCCTCTTTTGTTCAAATCTTCCATTCTCAAGTTAGGAATACACAATTTGTATATTCCATCTTGAGGGGGGCTAACAAAAGTTACTGAGTCAAGTTACTAAGTTACTAGTGAGTCAAGATACTGAGTCACCATTACTACTTACTGGTGATTCGTATTTTTGTTACTAGCAGTAGAAGAATCTTTTGTAACTAACTTATTCTTAGCTGGCAACACGTGAATAATAGAATAGGATAGAACTTTGTATATAAGTTGTGGTTTTCAATAGAAAACATGTGAGTCTCATTTTTATAATCTGAAGAGTGGTTATTTTTTCTAATATCGATTCAATTCGATTTTCATTATAATTCGATTTGATTTGGCTATTTTTAAAATTTTTTTATTTTAATTTAGTTTTATATATTTTTAAATCGAACCGAATCGATTCGAGAGTTGCACACCCCTATATATGCAAATATCATCAATTTATAAGAAATAATAATAGTAGCAAAAGCTAAATCTATTTATTTATTTAATATTTTTTCCTGGCTTAAGTTGGTTACATTAACGACAACAATAAATGCTTAACTAAGAAAAGAAATGGGAATTATTAAATGGGTAGTTACTATTTAGAACATTTTTTTTATGGCCAACCTAATCCTCACACCATATACTAATACTATTGTCTTTAGAGCGATGGAAATGAATCAATGTGTGGGGAGAGGTTGCATTAATAGACGTCATTGATGTGGGCAATAATATATATAAAAGGGTTATGGCGCTTGCATAATATTAAAATATTTTTAAAATTATACAATTTTTTTATAAAATGGAGAACTTTTTATAATTTTAAAAAAAATTGTGATATAACGCGCGGCCTACATCTTTTATCAAATAGAAAGTGGACAATTGATAAGGATACGAAGTGGCGTTTGGTAAGTAGAAGCTTCTCCTTCCTGGCCAATTTTCATTAATAATTAATAAACATCATACTCGTATACTTAATCCTCACCATGATTAAAAAATTTGAAGGAAAAATAAAATGGAAAATGTCAATTTTCTTTATTTCTATCACCAAGCATTTTAAGATTAATAAGTGATTGGACAAACGGCAAATATAAATAATAATGGTCTTTTTGTTTCGTGATCTATGTTTAAGTAGCTAAATATAGCAATAATACAATGTGGTCCATTTTGAAGAGTGTTGGACCAATATGTGATTCGATTTCAAATGCTTTATTTATGCCCACTTGATATTTTTATTTATTAAAATTATTGAGATTTTATCAATTAGGAGATGATTTAATAATTTTTAAAAGACATGAAGATATAAAATTAGATTTTTGATAAAAGATAAGAAAATGATCTTTTATATTATATAGTTCACAGGTCTTGAACCTTTACTAAATAAAAAAAGAATCATTTACTAGCCTATATGAAAACTAAAGAATAGTGATTAAGAAATTTTATATTGCTTTTATATATTATACATAATTAAAAATACGCATCATTTTGAATTATAGAGAGGGATGAGTTGTGTTGCTCGAAATGATATAAGGGTAGAAGTGTAAATGAATCGAGTCAAATCAAGTTTTGGCTAATTTGAACTTGATTCGTTTCAAATGTGTTAGAACTGTCAAACACCCAATGGTTTGGTAAGTACTAGAAAGAAATTGAACCTTGATAGTCCTTTGAACAATTTGCTTACAAAACAAATGTTGGTCCTGGTGTGGAAGACATGATTAGATGACATGTAAATAGCGCCAATATTATCGCACCACAGCACGACTGGTAAGGAAGGTGAAATGCCAATTTTAGACAGTAGGGATTCAATCCAAACCAGCTCAATTGTGGTATTTGCGAAGGCCTTGTACTCACTCTTTGAGAAAAAAATGAGCAATAGTGGGTTGTTTCTTAGCACATCAAGAGATTAAATTTTCTACATCCAATTTTAAGTTCAGAATGTGATAACTTAGTAACTTTTGTGCATTATGTGAATGTCTTAAAGACATATAGTCAAAATTGTAAAATTCTTTGTATTTAGTTTTTAGAAAAGAATTGCATTTGTTGTGCATTTATAAAAAAATTATTTCTATTATTGCATAATTTGTCAATATATCACGTACTTTAATCTTCTTAACTATAAAATTATATACATATATAAAATAATTAATTCAATAATCCAATCATAGGAATGCCTCATAATGCAAAATTTGGAGACTTACGACTTGACAGCCTCCACACCGTCCATCTACTCAATCAAACCTGTAAAAGTGGCAGAAAACAATTCCTACCATATCTCAAACACATGTTAAATGATTGATCTCAGTTATATACAAAATATTAAATAGATTTATATATAAATTAAATATTTCTACTTATCAGTTCAAATTTTTTGATTAAAAATAAAATTTAAACATTATATGTTTAGCTCATTTTTTATATGATATTAATTACAACTGCAGATCTCCAATTAATAATACAATATTGCTATACAATTATACGGTTTAAATGTCTTTTTGTTTGTTGCACGGATGGACGATTTATACTGTATCTTTTATTTGTCATATATTTTGGATGTTCTGAATGCATCATATAATTTTAACATATGAATTTATTAGATTATTGTACCATATGCTAAGCCAATCTATCAAATTGTATGTATAAATATATTATATTATAACGTATATGTAGATCCAAATATAATATATTTAATACCTTTTTAATTGCACAACATACGCAGAAAAAGAACACTAAAATATAAAAATTTTGGGAACAAGAAAAGCAAGGAAAATCAGAAGCGACTATATTGTTCCAGAAAAAAAAAAGGCCCTACCTTAATTAAACTCCACGGTAGGCTTTGACCATGTTGCTATCACCTTTGTTTTGATTATTACTTGACTGATAGAAATCAAGGAGCCCTTGATGTTCAAATGGTTTATATTGTAATGGATGTTCTTCATCTACTAGCTCCTCCGGTGCCCTTATTAAACCTGTCAGGAACGAAAATAGCCCAAATGCGTATCTAACTTCTTCCCCTTCCACAATCACTCGATGGTAACAAGATTTTATTCTGTCATTACTCCATGCCTACAAAAAACATATATGTATATATTTGGTTGAGCCCAAAAAGACACCCTCTTGTAGGATTATATTTCTTCCTTGGTATAAATTGAAAAGGCCTAATAAATTAAGTAATGTTTAATTGTTGTATTAAATTCATCTTTTCAAGTTAAGTATAAGTTATTTATCAAAAAAAAAGAAAAAAAAAAGTAGAGTATAAGAAGGCAATTCTTGTCTTCTTTGGGAGTATGGCACTCATCGATCAAATTTGTAACATATAAATAAATATCTCATTTTTATTCATCAAATATTTTATATTTGAAATATATACCAAAAATTTTACTAGTGGGTATACTACATCTTGAGTATTAGTGCTGGCTTAACGCATAGGCTGCTAATTAAGGCATATGCCTACCATTGCCTAGGGCACAAAAATAAGGAGAGCTCCACTTTTAAAATTATATTTATTAAATAAATTTATTAATTATATTTTGAAAATATAAAAGTTTAAATTTTTTTAGAATTATAACTAATTTTAATATATTATTGATACTAAATATTATTTATTAATTATTTTATCGGTAATAATTTAATAATGTTATATTGATTTATATTGATACATATTACTAATTATATATTTTTGAAGAATAATTTTAACTTTAATAATAAAAACTTTTTGAATATATATCTAACACAAAATAAATATATAAGTAAAATTTAATAAATTTTTTTACTTTAACATATATATACTTTATACTACTTGCGGGATATTTCAAAACTTAAAACATATTAAAATATATGATTTTAATTAAAAAGATCGACTTTCATAAATAACAAAAAAATAGTTAAGATATTTTATATTTTATGTTCTTATTTATATAATAATTCACTTATCCTTAATAAATTATTTATTTTCCTAAAATCATGACATATTATTATTGTTAGTATTAGGGAAAATTCCATCAAAAACTCTAACCTTTTATAGCCCTTTCAAATTAAACTCTAACCATTTTTTTCTTACAAAATTAAGTACCAACCATAAAAAAATCTTGCAAATAATACCATCTGTCAGTTTTAATTAACGGAAAGTCACTTTTTGGTTTGCCTCAGTTGAGTGAAGCCCACAATTGCTCATTGGATTGATGACTGGACAATCCACTAATTTTTTTCAATTATTTTAAAATAAAATTTTAAATTGTTAGATTGTCCAAATAATTTTATGCTGACTGAAAAATCACAAAACCCTAAATCCTGAGTGTTCTTAGGCTGTCCAAACATTAAAAAAATATTACTTTAAAGTAATAAGTAATTGTGGGGCTCCACTCAACTGAGGCAGACCAAAAAGTGACTGTCACATCAGCTTTCTGTTAACTAAAGCAGACATATGGTATTATTTGTAAAAATTTTATAGTTGTTGGTTACTTTTATAAGAAAAAATTGGTTAAACTTTAATTTGAAAAGGCTATAAATAGTTGGGATTTTTTTATGTAAGTATCCCTCTTATTCTTGTGAAAGATCGTGAAAAATTTAAAAGAAATATAATTGGATATATAATAATTTTTTTTTTAGTTATTTTTCTACATATAATACTACAAAATTTTATCACTAAAATAATTAAAAGAATATAAATTAGGGGCTACAGTTTTTATTTTCAATTATTTTTATTTTAATAATAATAATAGAGTTCTTATTACGAAATATAATATATAAATTGAAATGTATGCGAAAAAATGTTAAAAAAATAATTCAATCAAACAAATACTTGTCTAGGGCCACAAGTAGCTTCAAGCCGGCCCTGCTGAGTATGTGTAAATTTCCCTAATAAGTATTGCCTTCATCAATGTGAAATTTCGTGAGGAATTCATCACATGTGGGTTTTGTGTGTGTGCGTGTGCGCGTCTATAAGATTATGATTCATAAAGCGATAGCGAAACAATTTTTGTATGAAAATGGCCAATAAAATAATTGTAATGACCTTGTAATGACTCACCATGCATGCATCACCAGCGACGACTGCAAAAGAGCAATGCGATGAAGGCTCATAAGCAACCCAATCTCCATCTTTTGTTCGTATCTCTAGACCTTTAACATGATTCTGATGAAGTATGGACAAGAAGCTCTTGTCAGTGTGACCCTTGAAACCAAGATTAGTCTCTGCTTGTGATCTTCTATATTTCAACATACGTAAAAGGTAAGTTGTCGATTCGATGTGCTTTTCAGTGTGCTTCTCTATACCATAGCTTTCAAAAACCATTTTCACTAGCAGCTGCTGCAGTTCGGTTACCATCTTTGCATAGGAGTGAACAGTTTCACTAGAAAAAAGAAAAAGGAATAAAAGGGCCTTTCTCAATAAGAATTTAAATTCAGGAAACTTCAGAAAACGTTTCCGTATGGTGAACTTCAGGAAATTAAATTAAAAACATATGTAAATGTTAGTAAATAATTGGAGTAAAAACATAAATTAGTACCAGAAATGATCATTTCCATCTGGCCACATGAGGTTAGTGAACTTCTGACACTCATCCTTATTATCTGCGTATTCAATTCCCATGCCTTCATGGATAGGGAAGGCGGAGATTTTCCCCATGTAGCCATGAGCAGGCTTGGGGTTCACGTTTTTCATCTTGATCTCCTGAGGGAGCTGGAACAATTCTTGAAGCGCCTCAAGTATTCTGTCCTGAAATTCGATAGAAGGGTTATTGTACATTACTTCAAAACATCCATATTCCTCAAGTGCTTGCCTTATATTGTTGCAAGCTGAATGCCAGGAGCTTGAGCCTGGCTTTAGGTTTCCGCAGGATAAATCCACAATAGGAATTTTGTGCACACCCATATTAATCTCTATGGCTATGCGTGTGTGAGAGATAGCTTGTGTGTGGAGTTTAACTTGATTTTTGTTCACAATTTATAGAAGGATATTGGAGGAAATTGATAAACTCTTACCAAGCTTTTTTTATGCTATTAAATTTTGCTTTTGCCAAAAATAGAGTTTTTTTTTTGAAGGAACAAAAGTAGAGTAGTTAAACGATAATAAAAATGATAGAGACTTTATTTTTAATAAAACAATATTGTTTTAACATATAATAAAACAATATTATTTCTAATTTATTTAACATTATAAATCTAACATATGAAGCAATGATTAGAGAATTATTTATTGTAGGGTACTAGAGTTGGTTTGGCTCTTAATTACGTGCCTATATATGAAGACAAGAGGCCGGAAATAAACTCCAATGCCAATGACATATCCTAAATTACTGCTAACGTGGAATTCAATTTTTTTTTTATATGTTTCTTTTTAATATGGTTTTATTTTTGTATTATATGAATTATTGGACTAATTGCATATATGTGGTCCAATTTTTTTTATTTGAACAGTATATATGGTCCACTTTCGCCCATATTTTTATAGTAATTTCATAACAAATAAGAATACAGACTTTGTTAAAAAAAAAAGAAAAAAAACAGGCAAACCTATTCGATGTTTATCCCATAAAAATTATCAATTTGAAAGAACGTTATCACGTGATACTTTTGACATCTTAATTTGTAAATTTTTTTTAAAAAAATCGTTGCTATATCCAACTGACACGAATGCTGATATGACATGCTTGAAAATATCCGTTGTTAGAAGAAATTGTAACCAACTTAGAATCTACCTCTGGATTGGGTTTGCTCCCGACCTCATGTTTTGGACTATTTGCTGTATTTTGATGCCAATTTTGGCAGTATCAATTTTAATTCCTAGTTTCAGTTAAAAAAAAAAATTAGGTCCTGATTTAATTGGCAGTCTTTTGAGTTGTTTATTTTTAATGTTATATTAGTATGAGTTATATAATGGGGTAATTTTTATGGAAAAAATGATGAACAGTTTTTGCATAATTATTAATTTATTATAAAATTTTTATTTATTAAGTATATTTTATGAAAATATTATAAGAAAATACTAGTTAATATAAAAATAATTAAACAGTCAATTTTTATAATTTTTAATCGTTATTAAGTACTGCTTATTGAAATCGATCACTGACTGTTATGGAAAAAAAATTATATACTCTTATCCCATAGATTAATATACAAATTTAAAATACAAAATTTTAAGTAAGCTAAAGACAAGACCTGTTTCCACAACCAAACTTCTTTTAGGGGTTTTCCACAACTAAACTTGTGAAAGCCACAGTGAATTAATTGAATAAAAATTTAAAATACAAGACTGCCTTCGATCAAGATTTTATAAGGTCAAATTGCCGATATATGGCCTCTTAGTATAAAACATCTAAATGTTTATGTCATTTTATAATTTTATTCCAATTTTTTAATTTTAATAATAATATTTTAATTTGTCAGCGCACCCTTAGTTTAGTGGCTAAAATTTTCACTGGCAGTGTAGAGGGTCTCAAGTTCGAGTTCCGGCCCCTCCCGTTTCCTCCATAAAAAAAAATAATAATAATAGTATCCCAATTTAATCAATTTTTGGCAATTTTAATATAAATTGACATTTGATCAAAATTAAACAAAAAATACTGACGTGACATATGTAAAATATCAAATTTACCTTTTATATTGTAAAATCCATAAAAGTCTATTTACATAAAAATTCTAAACTTTTGTAACTTTTGAAAATTTTATCCCATTTCTAATTTTAAAAAATAATATTTCAATTTTAAATCATTTGATCAAAATTAAATAAAAGATGTCGATATGATAATTAAAAAATTAAATTTAAGAGTGATAAATTTTTAATTTTATGATTGATTATTATTTTAATAATTTTTTAAAAAATTATATATATGTGTATGTGTGTATGTGTTCATATATTTATATAGTAGATACGATAAATTTTCTTTAAATTTTAAAGTTAGATATTTTTAAGTACTTTCAAATAAATAATTATGAAATAATTAACATCTTAAATTATTTAAAGTAATAATTTTTGTATTAAATATAACTTTAATTTTTAAAATTATTATAATGAAAATCATTTATGAATTTAATAATTTTCAATAGTGAATTAAATTCTTTTGTTAATGTGTCTATATGTTATTTAATTTTAAATAATATTTTAAAATATTTTATCAAAATTTAAAAGTTCGGATAAATTTATCAAAATTAAAATTTCGAACGTTTGAATTTTCTATACCAATAGAACATTATATATTAAGAATTTTAAAAAGGGTAAATTTGACATTTCCTAAGATATCATGTCAGTATTTTTATTCAATTTTTACCAAAAACTTATTTGTGTTAAAATTGTTAAATATTTACTATATTGGGACTTTATTGCGAAAATAAAAAGATTAGAATAAAACTATAAAAAGTAACAAACATTTAGATTTTTCACACCAAGAACCCGCCAATATAAGCATTTATAAATTTCATTAAAGTAGGCCTAACTAACAACTTTTATTTAAAATTGATCAAGTTTTCCAATAAACTATTTGGCGGTGCCGATATAAACATTTATAAATTTCATTAAAGTAGGCCTAACTAACAACTTTTATTTAAAATTGATCAAGTTTTCCAATAAACTATTTGGCGGTTTAGAAGTTATATGGAGTAATAAGATGAAATTATACGTATCGTATATTTTTACACAGAAAAATAAAAATAAAATTAAAACTCATCTATTAAAAATTATGAATTCCAAATAAATTATAATGGAGACATAAAAATAAAGTTTAAGCAGGTTCGAAACTTACATAGTTTAAATGGGAGAATTTTTCGTATTGTATAGTTTAGTTCAAATTAATTCTTTTTTTTTTTTTAAATTAACAAAATACACAAACACACTGGGTTAGGGATATGACACATTCCTTCACAAAAGCATGAAAATTTTGTAAAAACGTGCTAACCTGTATAACCCAAACACACACACTCCACAATTAATGTGGGATCCTGAAGGACCAGCTACTCCTCAGTTCCCGTGAATGGAAGACACCACACCGCACACATTTGCAAATCGTAATTGTTTTTTTGAAATTAACAAAACATTCGCACACACTGAGTCAGGAACATGACATGCTTCTTCACAAAATCATAATAATTTTGTAAACGTGTGCTAACCTATATAATCCAAACACACACATTCCACAATCAATGTAGGATCCCGAAAGACCAAATTAATTTTTATATACTAGAAGAAATATATATATATATATATATATATATAAATATATATATATATATATATATATATATATATATATAT